>SNQJ01S0011950.1:0-18324 GCA_010110895.2 Picea sitchensis
GCATGATAAGTTGTTCTTCTCATTAGCCATCCTCAGTTATCCCATTGATCCACACACTTTCATTATTCATGATTTCTTAAGTTACCAAGCATCCTTAGCCTACAACCACAAAGGGTTTCTTGGAGTGATAACAGTAAGGAATACTCTTCTAGTGGTATATCTTAAAATCTTCAAGAATTTCCTCAATTGTACTGTTGATGAAGTGAGTCCCCTGATCACTCATCAATATTCTTGGACATCCAAATCTTGTCACTACATTCTCAAATAAAAAGCACGTTGCAATCCTTTAATGGTGTTGCCTCTTCCCATCTGGTCAAGTATTCCGTCTATGTAATAATATATATGGCTCGCATTCTCATTTGGTCAAGTATTCCGTCTCTGTAATAATATATCTAGCTTGCACTCTTCTTGCTGGTGGATTAATTGGACCTAAAAATCTATTGTCCATTTATCAAACACTTGTAAATTAACCTGTGCTCTCAGTGCCATCTCATCCCTTCTGGATGGCTTCCCAAATCTTTTACAAACATCACACTTCTGACAATATTCTTTTGAATCCTTATGAACTATTGGCCACCATAATCTTGCATGCAATACCTTTTGCGCGATAGATTTTCCTGCATAGTGCCCTCCTGCAATCCTTTCATGCGCTTCTACCAAAATAATGGGTCTTTCATGATCCATCACACATCTCCTCAAGATGCTATCTGCTCCAAGTTTGTATAAATGACCCGCAATCAACTGATAATCTGCAGCTCTGACCAGCAATTTTTTTTTTCTGCACAGTAGTAAATTCTTTTGGTGCAAATCCTGTACTCAAAAAATCAATAATGTCAACAAAATATTCATCTACAATTTTTACTGAAAATAATTGTGCATTTGGAAAGTTGTCTTCCAAGTTACTGGGTTATTCTCCATTCGTTATCCTGGATAGGTTATCTGGTCCTACGTTTGATATTCCATGCTTCACCACAACTTCAAATTCAAATTCTTGAAAGAAGAGTAGACATCTACATATCCTTCCCCCCAACACTGGATTATTAACTAAGTATCTCAGAGATGAATGATCTGTAAACATCTTAAAGTGATGTCCCAACAAGTAATTTCTATATTTCTGCAAAGCATACACCATAGCTAGACCTTCTCTTTCTATAGTGTTATAGTTCTGTTCTGAATCTAATAATTTTCTGCTTGCAAATGAAATAGGGTGATCTATATCACCTTATTTTGGATGGGTTAATACTGCTCCTAATGCATTTACATTTGTATCTTCATGCACATGAAATTATTTAGCCTAATCCGGAAATACTAAAACTAACGCAGTAACCATCTTCTCCTTCAAAATATCTAGATTCTTCTGGCATTAATCATTCCACTGGTACTTAATATCCTTCTTCAACAATTTCTCCATTGGCGTGGTGATTTGTGCATATCCCCTTATGAAATTTCTGTAATACCCTATATGGCCCAATGTACTTTTCAATTGGTGCACTGACTTTGGTGGTGGTAAGTTAACTACGACAACAATTTTAGTAGGATCAACCAACAGACCCTGTTTACACACCACATGCCCCAACAAAATGCCAAAAGGTGCGCTGAAAATACATTTCTTAATATTTAATGAGATCTGACACTGTCTGCATCTATCCAACATCAGCCTTAATACTTCCACATGATCTTTCAACAAAATTAACATTGTCCAGTCATCCAAGTAAACCTCCAAAAAATTATGAATAAAGTCCTTAAGAGATGCTATTACTACCCTTGAAAAAATGGCTAGTGAATTCTATTGAAATATTTTAACTTCGAAGAATATTCTAATTATAATTGAGTTATTATTATATATTTCAATCCCCTTTTGTGGATTGATCATGTCGGGACTTATATATGACCAAATCCCCTTTTGTGGATTGGTCAAACCCTAGTCAAATTGATGCAAATTGAGAAGTCATCCCTAGGGATAATTAAAGTGGATTTAGCCACTAGTTGAAGAAGTCAGCCCAACTTGGTGAAGAGACACAACCCTAGTGCTCCTCAACTAGTATAAATAGGAGAGGATAGTGCCTCATTATCACACTCACTCAAGCCACTCATCTAGTGCATAAGTTTGAAGGAAGCTGTAGTTAGAAGAAGGAGAAGAGACATGCACATTGCTCAATCTTGGATATTCTCTAGTGTTTTGTCTTTCATCTTGGCATTGTATTGGCAATCTATATTAAATAAGTTTTTGATGGTTTTTCTCCCTCATGAGGGTTTCCCAGGATAAAATGTTGTGTACCTTGTGATTGGGTTTCTTTCAGTGATCCTGCTTATGCTATTATTGTCTAGTGAATTGAAAAGAACCTAATAACAACTCTAAAATTAACATGGTATTAGATCTTGAATGAATAGAGAACCTTTCATTGGGTAACCAAAAATGTCATTGTTGTCGTACAAGAAAATTAGGGATTTTTGTTGGAAGGCAATTTCAGCCTAAAAACCATTTAGGGAAGTGTTCCCTAGCCTAGAAAACTCATTAACAACTTGAGCGCACCTTTTCAGTGGCCAGAGCCTCTGAAAAGTGAAACCCTAGTTTTGACCAAAAAACCAGGAAACAAGAACCAGTGCGAGAAGTACTAGTCCAGATTTGCGCAGGACCAATTTCAAGGGGTAAAATTTGGATTTTATGAAAAAATAGTGCACCAACCTACTTGCCTCAGCCTGACACACCTCATGGTAAGTTCGAAGTCAATTTCTGAGCACTTTCAATTTTTGGTCATTTTCCCAGCTTCAGATCAAGATGTCTGCAAACACCAAGCTTGTTTACAAGTTAGAAGGTGTGGATAACTTCCGTGCTTGGAAGTGTAGGATTTAACTCATTCTTGAAGAGAATGATATTGCAAATTTCATAAAGGATAATGTACTAGAACCTGAAGAAGATGCAACTAAATAAAAGTACAAGAAGGATATGGTTAGGGCCAAGAGAATCATTGCAGACTCCATTAAATATCACTTGATCCCTCAAGTGTATTCAAAGAATACTCCAAAATAAAATTTTGATGCCCTAACTAGAATGTATGAAGGAAGGAATATCAATCAGAAGATGAATATGAGAACCCAACTCAAGAGTACAAAGATGTAGAAAGGAGAAACCGTTCATGAATATTTCTCTAGGGTTTCTCAATTCAAGGAACAACTATAATAAATTGGAGACAACCTAGATGAATATGAACTCATAATGACAACTCTTAATGGTCTCATAAGACCTTGGGATGCCTTGATCCAAACTATCTGTGCAACAAAGGAGAAACTCCAATTTGACAGTCTTTGGGAAGAATGTGTTCAAGAAGAAGCAAGAGTAGGTAACCGAGAAGCAGTTCTATTAAGGGATGAATATCAAGCCCTATCTACTCATGATAAAGGAGGAAAGAAAAGGTCTCACTTCTAGAAGGATAACCACCTACATAAGGAATCTGTCTCTCAAAATAGATTCACCCACTCCCATAAAGAATCTCACCCTCCAAGGAGATTCCAAAAATTTCAGAAAGGTCAAAGAAGAGAAAAATATTTCTCCTTTTATCAATGCTATCATTGTGATAAGATGAGACACATTGCTAATAATTCTCCCGCCAGAAGGGAAGAATACAAGAAGAGAAATAACAAAATACACCATGCTCATGCAGTTGAAGATGATGAGCTACACACAATGATGATTAAAGAAAAGATTGAAGACTATGTTTTATTCTCTACCCTCTCAGAATCTGTGTCACTTGGAGAGGATACTTGGCTCATAGACAATGGTTCCTCTAATCACATGAAAGGTCAAAGAGACATTATCTCTAGCCTTACAGAAAATAACTTTCCCCAGAAAGTTACACTTGGAGATGATTACCACTACCCTATCAAAGGAGTGGGACAATCCACCTACAAACTTGATTTAGGGACCTCGATGAAAATGAAGGATGTACTATATGTACCAGGTTTGACAAAGAATTTAATTTCTATCTCATATTTATATAAGAAAATATTCAGGGTTGAATTCATAGATGGTGAAGTTCTTATGTGGCCTAAAGGAAAAACCTTAGAAGATACAATTGTTATTAGAACAAAATAAGGTGGCATGTATAAATTAAAAGGTCACTTAGATGCAACCTTGTCTCACTCCACTGAGAGTCCATGTGAAATTTTCCATAGAAGAATAGCTCACATCAACTACAAAGACTTACCATATGTAAGCAAGGTAGTTACAGGTCTACCAAAATTCAAGGTTTATCATGAAAGGGATGTGCACAAGGAAAGAACATAAAGAATCCTTTCCCGAAGAGAGACAATAAAGCATAAGGAATCTTGGAGCTCATCCACTTAGATGTATATGGCCAAATTCCATCAACCTCTCTTAGTGGGTATTTATACTATGTGCCATTTAATGATGGTTATTCTTGCAAGACTTGGGTTTACTTCTTGAAATCAAAAGAAGAAGTGTTTGGAAAATTCAAGGAATTCAAAGCCTTGATAGCGAATCTCTCTAAAAGAAAAATCAAGATACTTAGGTCAGATAATGGAGGAGAGTACACCTCAAAATAATTTGTAAGATTTTGCAGAGATGCTGGCATTAAGAGGGAGCTCACCACTCCTTACAATCCTCAACAAAATGGTGTAGTAGAAAGAAAAAATAGAACTATAATGGAAGCAATGAAGACTATGATCCATGATCAAGATCTTCCAATTCACTTATGGGCTGAAGCAGCGAGAATAACAATGTATTTCCAAAACAGACTATCCCATAGTGCACTTGGATTCAAAACCCCGAAGAAATGTTCTCTGGAAAGAATCTAGAAGTAAGCCATCTCAATATATTTGGCTGTCCAATGTTTGTACACATTCCGAAAGAAAGGAGAACTAAGATGGACCCTTCAGGAAAAAAGGGAGTATTTGTTGGATATTGTGAAGTCTCTAATCTCTTATGAATTTACATACCAGGTTACCATCATATTGAGATCAGAAGAGATGTAACCTTTGATGAATATGCAACACTCAATAAATCAAGGAGATGCCAACTTGAAGAAGTATATGAAGAAGAGCCTGTAGCTCCCAGAGTTGTAGAACCAATGAAGGAAGTTACAGATACCCCTGATGATGAGATTTCAGAATATCTTGATATGAAAGAATCTCAAGAACCTCCCCAAATGAGGATCTCTCACAAGATAAATCCAGCTTGGGCAAGGGAACTTATTCAAGATGGAGATAATTATGGTGCCCTAGACGGAACCATGAGACAAATCAAGAAACCTAAGCCATTCTCCAATTATATGGCTTTGATGTGTGATCTCATAGAAAAGGAGCCTCCTTTATTTGAATGAGTCATTCAAAATAAATAATGGGTAGATGCCATGACAAAAGAATACCAATCAATTTTAAAGAATGATGTATGGGAAATAGTTCCCAGATCGAAGAACAAAGATGTGGTATCTTCCAAATGGTTATACAAGATAAAACATGCTGTAGATGAAAGTATTGAAAACCATAAAGCAAGATTTATAGCTTGTGGCTTTTCTCAAAATGAAGGCATTGATTATGAAGAGACGTTTTCTCTTGTATTCTGATACACTTCTATCAGAACCATCATAACTCTTGCATCCATGATGAAGTGGAAGTTACACCAAATGGATGTGAAAACAACCTTCTTAAATGATGTTACTGAAGAATAAGTGTATATAGAACAACCTCAAGGGTTTGAAGGTGAATATAGAAAGACTCATGTCTGTAGGTTGAATAAGGCTCTGTACGGGTTGAAGCAAGCTCCTAGAGTTTGGTATGGAATAATTGACAGTTTCTTGACGAGCTTGGGATTTACCAAAAGTAAAAATTATTATAACCTTTACTTCAAGGTTATGAATGATGAGCCAGTTATATTGTTGCTGTATGTGAATGACTTATTCTTAACTAGAGAAGAAAAGATCATCAATGATTGTAAGAATAAGTTCAATGCATAATTTGAGATGAAATACCTAGGCCCGATGCACTATTTCTTAGGTATTGAAGTTGGCAGAGCCTAGAGAAGATCTTCCTTAACAAAGGGAAGTATGTTGTTGAAATACTGAAGAGGTTTGATATGTTGGAATGTAAATCCATGAACACACCCATGGAAACAATGTTGAAGCCCCTGGTTGACACTTCGTCAGAATTGGTTGATGCTATGTTGTACAAATAAATCATTGGATCCTTGATGTATCTGACGAATACCATGCCAGATATATGTTTTTTTGTGAACACCTTGAGTCAGTATCTGGTAGAGCTCAGATTTGTTCACCTTGTTGTTGAAAAACATGTGATGAGATACCTTAAGGGTTTGTTGGACTTTGGTCTCTATTATAATGAAGATCATAACTTTAGACTGATTGAATATACTGATTTAGATTGGGATGGAAGTGTTTCTGACAGAAAGAGCACTTCGGGATGTTGTTTCATTCTGGGTTCAGCCATGACTTCATGGTAGATTAGGAAGCAATCTAGTATTGCTCTCATCATGAAAAAAGTGGAATACATTGCTGCATGTTCTGCAAGTTGTGAAGCCATATGGATTTATAAGTTGTTGACAATTATATTCGATCTGGAGATGGAATCCACCGTGATTCTATGTGATAACTAGAGTTGACTAAAGATAACAGAGAACCCTATGTTCCATGACAAGTCGAAGAACATATAAATCCAATATCACTTCATTCATGATATGGTGCATAGGGGAGTTGTAAAGCTCCAATATGTTGGCACAAATGAGCAGGTTGCAGATGTGTTAACCAATCCTTTGTCTCATGTAAAGTTTGAATACTTTTGGGACATGCTTCGTATAGTCTGAAAGGAACTCCCTCGAAAGGGGGAGTGTTGCTGATGATATTATTGTATCCTGACCAACAACGAGTAGCTCAGTTAGGATTTTATATCTTAGGGGACTGATCATCCCTGGAAATATCCCGAAGGTCCAGTAAGGACGATATGTCAGAATACCTGTGCATGTATATGCCAGCTAAGTTCAATAGTGGTAGATACGTTAGGATTTTTATAATCCCAGGGAATCTTATGATTACGGGGAAGATCCCGAAGGTCTTATAAGGATGGTCTATCAAAGTACCACGTGGTAGCTCCGTTAGGATTTTATATCCTAGGGAATCTTATGATTCCTGGGCAGATCACTAGGGTCTGTCAGAGTACGATAAAATGTTGTTGTTACACCTGCCTCATTCTGTTTCTATATGATGATGATGATGTTATCTCAGCCTCATGCTAATGATGTTGTTGCTTCATCCTCTTTCTGTTGATGATGTTGTTGTTCCAACCTCGTGCTATTGATGATGATGTTGTTTCATCCTCGTGCTGTTGTTTCAACCTCATGCTATTTTTGTTCATGATGTATCAGCCTTGTGCTATTGTTGATGATGTTATACCAACCTCATGCTATTAATGATGATGTTGATGTTGTTGCCATAGAGTTATGCTAATTGATGTTGATGCAGATGATGATGATGTTACTCCAGCTCCATGCTGTGAAAGATGATGTTATTGATGATAAGAACATATTATGATGATTTATAGATATGCCAGTCAATGTTCCAAATGCTAATGATGTTTCTACCCTCTCTCTCTCATGCTGATGTTTTATTGTAGAATACCCTTCTTGTTAAGGGGGAGTGTTGAAATATTCTAACTGTGAATAATATTGTAATTATAATTGAATTATTATTATATAGATCAATCCCCTTTTGTGGATTGATCATGTCGAGACTTATGTATGACCAAATCCCCTTTTGTGGATTGGTCAAACCCTAGTAAAATTGATGCTAATTGAGAAGTCGACCCCTAGGGATAATTAAAGTGGTTTTAGCCACCAGTTGAAGAAGTCAACCTATCTTGGTGAAGAGACACAACCCCAACACTCCTCAGCTAGTATAAATAAGAGAGGATAATGCCTCATTCTCACACTCACTCAAGTCACTCATCTAGTACGCAATTTTGAAGGAACCTGTAGTTAGAAGAAGGAGAAGATAGAGGCACAATGCTCAGTCTTGGATATTCTCTGGTGTTTGGTCTTTTATATTGGCATTGTATTGGAAATCTATATTAAGGAACTTTTTTCTAGGTTTTCCCCCCCATGCGGGTTTCCTAGAATAAAATGTTGTGTAACTTGTGATTGTCTTTCTTTTAGTGATCCTGCTTATGCTATTATTGTCTAGTAAATTGAAAAGAACCTAATAGCAACTCTAAAATTAACACATTCTTCAATACAAATGGCATAATTGTATACTGAAATGAGCCTCACTCTTTCCCAAATGTTGTCTTATGCCTATCTTCTGGCGCAATCCTTATCTAATGATAACCTAAAAATCCACTTGTAAAAGAATAAGCTTCTTGACCCCCTACATTCTCCAAAACTTCGTCTGTAAATGGGCTAGGGAAAGGATCATGTAGGAAATCATCATTCAATTTTCTCAAATCTACACAAATCCCAATCCCTCCTTTCTTATTTTCTTGCACCACTATAGGATTGATCCATTCTGACTCTTCTATAGATTCTATAACACGAGCTTCTAGCATTTTATCAATTTTCGTCTTCACCTTCTCTTTGTATATTGGATTCAATCTGTATGACCTCTGTCTGATAGATATTGCTTCTAGTTTCAATGGGATCTTCATCTCTCCTAGATATACTGCTAACCCCTTCATCTTTGAGAATGTTGTTGGGAATATGTCACTATACTCATGCAGTAATTTTGTGATCCTATCTACTATTTGATTATCCCAATAATCCTTGATACTAGCCATCTTTATGTTGCATGTAGTTCCAATATTTACCTTCTTGATATTTAATGGTGCAACATAATCTTCTGAATCTAACTTGGGACCTTCTACTTCCCTTTCACCTTCTACTTATGGGATCTGGATATTGCATGGATTATCTTCTGCTAGTTCTTTTTCTTTTGCTACGTGATAACAATTGAACAATTGTTTAATTGTTTGGATAACCTTCCTTTGGGATGCTGGAATTATTTCAAACTCTGGTTCTTCAAATATCCCATCTCTTACCACTTTCAATGCTGTATCAATCTTTGGACTGTCATGCTCAAAGGAAAATGTAACTACAAAGTTCTATTGTATTTCTTCCCAATGATAATTTTCTTTGCGTTGTTCCTATTCTATGTACCCATTTTTCAAAATGCTTTCTAGTGTGTGAATAAAATGGTGTGGCCATTCTTCTGGTGGTAATAATATCCACTGAACCATGCACCTCTCTAAATGTTCTTTAGGTTGTCCAAATCCCTCATATTCTCCTCATATTTATGCTCCTGTTCCGTGCCAAATCTCATGCACAATAACCTTTTGCAATGGAACCAATTATTGATATTTTCCATGTGTGTATCCCACCATCTTGCAGGTGTAGCTTTTAAAGAAATATATAGTGCTAGTAATATATGATTTTCCATAACTTCTACCTCATATTTCATCAAAAATGATTCTAAATCATTTAATCCATAAAAATTAGGAGTTTCTCTTACCTCTGTACAAACCCATCTCAACACGCGTGTGTCATTTTGACACATCTCTTGGTAGATAATTCATGTAATCATTGTTTCCAGTTTTCGATTCCTATGTCAGAGTTTGAAGAACAATAAATAATACTCCTCCAACTGAGCATGCCATCTGCAAGTACATATAATCTTCTTCATGCACGGTAGTCCTGTATAGCTGGTTCACATCTTTTGTAAGAATATTATCCGTCGCAAGTTTCACATACCTGCCTCCTTCTAAGGGATCCAATGACGCACTAACTTTGTATTCTACAGACTCAAATATCATCTTTCTTGTCTTCAAATTGATAATAGATTGGTTATCAAAGGCCCAATCCAGACCCAACAATGCTGGATATGGCGAAGTATTGTTCACTATGTCAATGACTTCAAAGTCAGTGATGGTGCGCACACCATCTAGATCTACTGAAATCCCCTTCAACCTTCCTATTAGTACTATTAGCACCATGATTTTCATAGCTAAGGTTATAGGTTTTTCAATAATTTTCAAAGTCATGCTTGTTAGAACCCATATTGTTTTTATGCCTGGAATCATCTAACATCTCCAAGGGTCAGTTTCAAAAGGAAGTTTATCATTTATTATTTCCATTTCCATTTGGAACTACGTGCTGCGCAGAGAACTTCACTGTGCAAAGGATTCTGTCTCGCATTGGATTTCGTCACGTAGTGGATTTCATCGCACATCGAATGCTGTCACGCATAGGATGTTGTCGTGCAGAGGATGTCATCATGCATGGGATTTTTTCGCGCAGTGGATTTTATTGTGAAGTGGGATGTCGCGCATAGTATGCTATCACACATAGGATCTTGTCACGCAGTGGATTTCATCGCGCAATGGGCTATCGTGCATAGGATGCTATCGCGCAGTGGATTTCATCACGCAGTGGGATTTCACACATAGGATGTTGTCGCACATAGTATGATTTCGTGCAGTGGATTTCATCATGCAACTGATTTCATTATGCAGAGGATGCTTCCATGCAGAGGTTTTTCCTGCACATAGGCTACAGATCACGCTGCGCAAATGATTGGTTTAATGGTAAACTACAAGATCATTTTATGACCAACTGTAGAGGAAATTTGAAAATCCGTGATATTTTTTTGTTGAGGACAAACCAAATAATAAAAACCACTCTTAGATTTAAAAACTGTTTCATATTTTGGGAGATTCAAAGGGATCGTTGAGCCCTATTTTTTAGTTTTCATGATTTCTTGTCCGAGACATTTTTTTGCGACACGTATTCTAGCCAGATGGAGATGAATTTCAAGAAACCTAGAGAGGTTTTTATTTATAATTATATTATATACAAAAACCTCTCTCAGTTTCGAAAAATAGTTTTTTATTAGTGAGATATGATGTCATATTTAACGCCCATTTTCCTAGTTTTCTGCGTAATCCACTGCGTTTTTTGCTGTAGGTTACTGTTGCATAGCAGACCTGATGTGAAAGGGTGACAAAGTGTCCAATAGTGAATATAATGACTCATCACAACCATATGGTCAAATTCTGATCATGATCAATGATTGTAAAGAATATTTCAGTTACGATTATGATTTGGCAAAGTCGGGTTTTCTATTTTTAGTGAATCCGTTGAAGTTATTGTTCTCTTTCAAAGAAAACAGATCCATGAGTCCAGGAGGAACTAGTTCGACCCTAGCAACCAAGGGTGACATTATTTTTCTATATATGGGGATCATTTTCATGTAAACAAGGTTGGTTGGAAACAACAATGTAGACAATGACTATTGAATGTAGCTCTGAATTTGACTGAAACTTAATGCAACTATCCCGAAGCTTTGATGAAAATATTCTAACTTTGGAAATTTGATGTATTGTATTCTTTCTCTGCGTACATATTTCCTATATTCTTTATTCATATCTATTTTCTGTCTGAATAGGAACGTAATTTCGAACCTAGGATTCGCTGTGCAACGCTCCGGGATTCACGCCATTCAGAAAAACCATTTTCCTCTAAGTTAACTCTGAATTCATCCTCAATGGTGCTCTGAGTTGCTTCATGTGTTTTTCTCTCACCACACACAATGATTTTTAACTGAACACTATTGCTCATTTAGCCTTTATCCTCTCAAGTTCAATCACTAGGTCATTTGTTTCTATCGTTTTCTTAAATTGACTCCATTTCGCAATGGTACTTTCTCTCTTGCTTATCCTACCATCCCTTTAAAACAAAAATAAACTTTTCCTATTGCAGAATCTGACCTCTATGCATTTATTGATGAAATATTTGAGTTATTACCATTCATTATACATATGAGAGAGACCTCTCTGGTTGTATAGGTCATAATACAATCTAAAGTTGGTTGAAACAGTTACCTCAGGGCTTTCTTTGATACATCCCAAAGAAATTACCGAGTGCTAACATTTTGGTGCCGTTGCTGGGGATGAAATTGAAAATTTTCCCTGGGAAAGAACGGCATGGTTGAGTTATGAGGTTTGAGAGAAACAAACACTTAGGTACATATTGGCTATATTTCTTCTTTGATGATTCCACACATCAGAAAATTAGTTGAAGGTGATTCCACTGGCAAAAGAATCCAGAGATAAAGTTTTCATGGAGACTCCAATCAAGCTTCAAATGTTATTTAAAGACTCCACTGGAGAATGAGACTTGTTGACAAAGATATGGAAAAGAAGTATGGAAAAATCAGGTACTCAAGCTTAAGTTTAGTTCAAGAAGTACTTTTCTGTTTTATCAATATCTTCTTGTCCTTTACTGATTTTTTCAAAAGAATATTTCTTCACTTACTGCATTCAAATGAAGCCCAAAAATATACCCTTGTATATCCTCCATCGAAAACTGTAGGTATACCTCCTTCTTGTATAACCAATATTCACCAAGCTCCTTCCTATGAGCCATATGATGTTCATGATCATTATTGTGAGCTTAATGAAACCAAAGCTAAGTTTGTATCTTCTGTTCTTAATCCTACACCCTCCAAGATTCAATAAAGATACAGTCCTCTTAAATTTCTTTCCATCCTTCATGACTTTCCTCTGAAACATTATAAGTATCTTCCTAGGTTCGATGGGGAGATTGATGGACAGTCAACTAAAAAACATATCCAGTTCTTTGAGCATTTCATAGACCGTTTTGAGATCGAACATGATGATGTGTCTATGAGGGCCTTTTCTTAGTCCTTACAAGGATATGCCAAAGCATGGTTTAGACATTTGCAGCCTCAATCGATTAACTCGTGGGATGAACTGAGAGAAGCTTAGCGTAGATTTTGGGGTGAGAGAAAGTCATGGGATCTACTCCTTTCAGAGTTTTTATGCCATGAGAAGAATGAAAGATGAAACCATCTCAAATTTCATCAAGAGGTTTGGTAGTATTTATTATAAATTGCCTAAAGAAGTCCAACCTCCTGAAGTTGTTTCCATGCTCCATTATGTAACAACCTTTCAATCAGATTTATCTTTTATTTTGATGGAGAGGAAGTCTATGTATTTGCAGCAGATGTTCAACAATGCTTAGGAATTTGAAGACAATATTCAAGCATGCAAACAAATTTGAAATGAGGAGTTGGATGCTAAAGAACATGACAATGAATATGAACAAAGAACAATTGATTTGAATCTTGAGAAGTAATAATATCATATGTCCTCTTGAATCTTTAAATGTTGATGATTTTGCAAAGGATTATATTCCACTTATTGAAAAAGAAGGTTTCTAATTTAGCTTCTGATCCATCTCATCATAAGCACATGGCTGATTGTTTTATGTATTCATTGGTAGACAGTCAAGAAAATGAATTTGCAAATCAGCTTGTTGAAGAGAAGGTTGATGTCCCAAGCTTTTTCTTGTTATATGACATTGCAGATGTTGTTGATTTACCTATATACGATGAATATGATGATGGTTATGATGTTGAATTCCTAGAACAACCCGCTGCATGTTCTCTATCAGAAAATGTTCATTTTCAGCAGTGTAATGAGAGCAATCAACCTACATATCACAGTTACAAAGAAGAATATGAAGAAAGTACCGAATCAGCTGAAGGAAATTCTTTACCTTTATGCTTTGCTTCGTTTAAATTGTTTAAAGAAAATTTAAAGATCATCACTGAGGTAGAGGAATGTGTGCTGATGCAAAATCACACTGATTCATGGGAAAAAATTGAGAAAAAATTGTAGCAATCTTCTCATGTGTTTGATGACCCTGTTACTTGTTATGTAGAAGGTCTTGTCAGTTCAAAATTGCAGCCATTGGTCGAAGATGAATCTGAAAATGAGTATGTTCAACAATCCAAAGAAATTGAAAAATGTGCATATGACAACAATGAAGAAAATGAAGAAGGTTTTGAATCAGGTGAAAGAACCTTGCCATTGTGTTTCACTTCTTTCAAATTGCTAAATAATTTTTTTTATAATGTTTCAAATCAGAGATCCTCCAGGCACGATGTTGAATATGAAGAAAGCAGTGGAATTGCAAATGAAAAATATCTTCCATTATGTTTTTCTTCATTTGAATTGTTGAAAGTAAATCATGAGATAACAGAGGAAGCAATGAAGTCTGACTGCATTCACAGTGACATTGTTTTACATGAGAAAATTGTTATTAGTGAAGAGGACCAACAACCTTCTCATACTTTTAATGACCCTATTGGTGATTAAATGGAAGTTTATTTCAGTTCAGATTTGTAGCCTGTGATCAACTACTAGATTGGAAATAAATATGATGGTCAATAAACATCAGTGTTAGATATTGATTGCTTGCCACTAGGGGTTTCATTTCATCCAACACTATCTTCTGATTCAGAAGATTGTTATTTCCAACAGTCTCACCATACGTTTCATCCTTTTTGTGGTAATCAACAGGTAGAATTACATGAAAACAAGTGTTGGGCCCGAGATATGATCACTTTTATGACGGTTATTATACACTTTTGCCGCATGTACATATGTGTTTAACATATTTTGAAGGAGATTTTTGAATAATTTTATGTTAAAACGGTATGATCGACATAAGGTACATGTGATTCATGTTTAATGTCATTTTTGGGTATAATTCATCACGTTTTGTGATTACCAAGAGATAATTCACATTTTTTTTGGTGTTACCGGGCGAAAATGCACCACGTTTTTGCTTTCGGCACTCCTTCTAGCACTCGTTCTGGTACCCGACTAGACACTCTGTCCAACACCTTTTCTTGCACAAAAACGAAGGGCGATTTGGAGGTTATGGTATTGGCGGTCAGTGGGGGGCAAATCAGAGACATGGGTTTTGTTCATGCTTATCCCCTCCAACTACTGAACTCTTGACAACTCGATTTTGGGTTGTTATGGTGGGTGATTATTGGCTAGCTCTGTTTTGGCAGTTAGGGCACCATTAATGAAATTTGCCATTTTTAGAAGTGGTTTGACCCTCCTGTGGTCGACCACTTGGTCTGTAAACATTATAAATACCACCGTGGTGGTTAGATAATTGTTAAGCATTAGAAGAAGTCGTGTGTTAGAGCCAAAAACGATTTTGGCTCTGTTTTTGCATTTTTCAATTGCCATAATTGTATAAGACTGCGTTTTTCAAGTTTTAATGGTGAAATCGTTTTGCTGAGCTCGTGGTGTGCATTTGATAAGTGACCACGACTTGTTGAGGGACCCACCAGTAGTCTGATAACTATCTTTGTGTTGTTCATGCATTTTATGATTTAACTATTTTCTTTATTTTTCTGTACATGCATATTTTTATTGTGTTAATTAGTTTGTTGTAGTTTAATTGTTTTGATTGTCTTTTGCAGGTTAGAATGATGAGATGTGTTAACATGTATTGATCTTGTAGATTAGGAACGGATTTGCAAATCCCTAGACTAACCCCATGTGTAATTAGATATTAGATTATGCTTTCTTTTATGATTTTATAGTCATGTTTAAAATAGAGTTTTAATTAGAATAGAACAGAGTTTTTATTTGGGTCCTCTTCGACAAGGATTTGATGGATGGATAAAATTAATTCCATTTTTAAATTATAGCTTGCTTATATCATTTTTATATAGAGCTTGTTTAATTAGTTGTTGGTTAATGTAGATTGTTAGTTTACTTTTCAATATCATAGTTTAATTTATGTTCTTAAGCATTTTCTTATTGCAATTTGAATTGCTAGAATAGATGTAGCATAGCTTCATTTATGTAATTTCCTTTCCTAGAATTAAATTGCAATTATATTTCTTAGTTAATGGTTGAATCTAGTTTTGCTTATGTAGTATAGAAGTATAATGATGATCTTGTTATGTTGTTGTTGGTTTATACATGAATATGTACGGTATCTAACATTGATTTATCATGGCTAAATTCTCATTGGATTGTTTAATCCATACCTTTCACTTTGCCATTGAGATTAGTGTTGAGCTTATACTACTTGAATTGTCCTTTGTTTTCAAGTGCCATCGAGATATTATCCGACACCGGAGACATTCACACAACCACCAACATTATATTTGAGTTTTTCATAGATTAAATATAGTTTTCCTATTTTCATAGGTTAAAGGATAGTTTCCTGTTTTCATAGATCATAAAAGAATAGTTTCTTGTTTTCACAGATCAGAAAAGATATAGTTTCTTGCTTTCATAATTTAGAAGATAGTTTTATTGCTGCTGTAGAATAGATAGTCTTTGCTTTGATAGATCAGATAGTAGTTTTCTTATCATAGGTTAAAGATTAGCTAGTCCTTCTTGTTTTCAATTAAATAGATTTCCTTTCATGAATTAGAAATAGTTTTGAATTAAGAATTTAGTCCACTTGCCTCTTAGGCTAGATAGTTGTTCAATGAGAAATTTTAATTTGATTACTTGCAGTAGAAGTTATCTTAGAGTAGTTAGTTGCTTACTTTCTTTAATAGGGTAGTTAGTTGTCTTTGCTTACTTGCTTTAATAGGTTAGTTAGTTGTCTTTGTCTATTTTCTTTAATAGGTTAGTTAGTTGTCTTTGCTTTCTTGTTTACTTGCTTTCGTAGGTTAGTTAGGTGTCTTTGCTTGCTTGTTTATTTATTTTCTTTCATAGGGTAGTTACTCATTGAATATAGGTTGGCAAGTTAAAATAATTTTATTTTGTCATTTTCTTATTGATATGCTTAGATAGTTGCTTTTGCTTATTGTTATGAACTAGTTTTCTTTACATAGGGTTTTTACTTGTCTTCTTAGAACTATCCATTGATCCTTGGCCCAAAAGTACTTAGGTTACCTAGTTTCAAGTTTCTTAGTAGGGTTTGCTCATTAGATAGTTTTTCTTGAGTAGATTAGCCTTAGATAGCTACCTTCATTAGTTAGACTATAATCCTACCAACCCTTCTACCTTTGGCATATATTTTGCTACAAATATTAGTTTACTTACCCCAGGTTGACAATTTAATTGAGGTTTTTTTACTGTGTTGTTAGTGCATATATAACACCCATCATTTTTGGCGGCGCCGCCGGGGAGTTGTCTCGAGGTAGGAAGTAGTTAGGAAATAGATCATTCCTAGACCTTAGCATTAGATTGGTGGGGGGGAACTTTAAGACGAGAGGTAAGAACCTATGCATATGCTATTGCAGGCTTCCCCAAACCCAATGGTATTTTTTCTTTTTGTTTTTGTTTACATTCATGAATAGACCTAGAAACCAAATGGTAGCTTTTTCTTTTGTTTTTGTTTTCTTTCATGAATAGACCTAGAGATCCAAAAGGTAGATACATTAAATCTAAATTAGATCTTTCAACCAAGGTTCCTTTCGACCTTCTTGGGGAAATGAATGTTCCACTCATAAGCTCCACATACCGATACTGAAAAACATGAGTTAGCTCAGCCCAAAGCGATAAAGTTGTCTTTGAAGAGACTAAGACAGGGAGCAATATAGAACATAAAATTGAAGCATCAATAATAGTGGGACAGGAGCCAAGACCACTCGAGCCCTCTGCAGAAACAAACAACACAACCTTTGTTTTCTTACCACCATCAGGATATCCTCAATTTGTGGACATAATCTTTGTGTGAACCAAGCTTTATAAAATGACAAGATGAACTCAGAAGCAACCATTAGCCTGAGGGAACTTTCTCAAATCCTAGAAACAACCAAGATTTCTTCTTTTCAAGAAGAACATATTTTGGCAGCAACCAAAAGCATATCTACCTCTCCGGAAATATTATAAGAATTAAGGCCCCATGAGCTACAAAATGATTTTCCTTGCCAAACTGCGAAGGAAGATGAAAAATTATGGATTACATCCAATGGAGAGAAATCATTAAGACCCGAGGTTGAGGGGTTCTCAACATCCATCTCAGCATATCCTTTATGTAATTCAGAAATCAAACATCCAGAAGAAAAGGATATGCACAACATGATGAAGGAGAGCATAGAAATTACTATTGATGAACATCAAGATTACATTGAAATTTGGTTTCAAGAGGTCATCATGCCACAATAATATTCTCTTCTTCAACACCTTCTAATGCCCAAACAAGTAGGTTGGTTGGTTCTTCATATCCAGGTAATCACGGGGGTAAATTTTTCATACATGCATATGAGTTTGTTTCTTATCTTGCTCCGCACATGGTTACATTGGAAGAGTTCTTACACTTGAATAAAGATTTTCCCTTTCTTTTTAGGTAGGGTAAGATAGTAAATAAAAGATGCATGTTGTTAGTTTATCTTAGAGTCTAATGCAACCTCATTTTACATTTTCTTTTAATAAAATAACTATGAGATACATGTTCCAGTGACTTGATCTCATTAGTCTTTGATATTTTAGATTGTGTTTTTTTTTTTTTTTTTT
>SNQJ01S0011950.1:32867-45036 GCA_010110895.2 Picea sitchensis
TGTTTGCTTTTTGAGTTGCTGTAACTCCTTTCTGAGCTGCTCAGTTACCTGCCTTTCTTTGGATAGGCTGGTTTGGAAAGAAGTTTTGAGTTCCTGGAGGTTCTCAACTTCCTTCTTCAGCCTGCTGATTTCTGTCTCTTGCAGGTTCATTTTCTCCATTGATTTGGCGCGATCGGTTGTCCCTTCTTGTGGTGTCGCTCGTGTTGTGGATGGAATGGCTGTTACTGTTGCTGTGTTTGTCCCTAAGATTGGGATAACAGTCAATGAGATGGCCTCCATAGACTTCAGCTGTTCTTTCTCCTTTAGCAGTTTCTCCATCTCAGCTTCCATTTCTTTGAGTTGAGCGTTCTGCTCCATGAGCAGCTTAAGCATTTTGTCCTTCTCGCCTTCTTTTTCTGCTATCTCCTTCGCATGTGAGTCTTCTGTAGGAGGTAGCTTCAGCTATTTCCTCAAGGAGGCGATATCTGCGTTCTTCTTCTTTATCATCTCTTCTGCCACTTTGACATTGGAGGGATCATAGCCAATCTTGAGGACCAACTCCTCCAAAGTTTTGATTTTGTTATCTTTTGCGAAGGATGAAATCTTTTCCATCTTGAGTTGTGCCTGCGCGTTGTTGAGTGACACCTGCAATTTGGTAGCAGATGTAGAAGCATGTGCCAATGTGTGGAAAATCATCTCCCCTGTCTGCTTGTGCAGATCCATCTGATCTGCTGGGTGCACGTCCTTCATCTGGAACTCGAAGGTAGCTCTCCTGTAATTTGTGATTGCCTTGGGATCTGGTACCTGTGCTTGTAGGAAGGCCATGTGCATTCTGCCTCTTTCAGTATCGAAGGCAGATAGCAACCTATGCTGTGTAGTGGATGATTGTTTTCGAAACTGGGTGTAAGTACTGCTGGTGAGGGTCTGATTTCTTTTCTTAATCAGCTCGTACTTCTCGAAAATTCCCAACTTGGGCCCAATTTTTCCTTGCTGAGTGTCTAAGGGGAAGCCGGTAGACTTCTTCGGCACAACTGTGGTGATCTCTTTATACTGGCTTGAGACGAAAGGTGGAATGACCATCTTGGTTACTGTGGTAGGCGAAACTTGTGATTCTCCAGTTGGACCGGGAACTGTGGTTGTCTTGAGCCTTTTTGTATGCAATTGAAACTCCTCGGATGATACCTCCGTGACAGGCGGAGATGAATCCTGTCGAGGCCTCTTTTCCTTGGGGACCTGTGGCGTGGAATTTGGAAGTACAGTGGTCAGGGGAACCTGCTGTTCCACTTCGACCAAGGTGTCCGGTGCCCACACTATCTGATTTGCAAATTTTTCGATCTCAGGCTTGGAATCATGGACATACGGGATGTTTTTATTTTTCACCTGCATTTCTGAAATGATCCCGTGTGGATCATAGTGCCATGGGAAACTAGTAAAGAATTTCATTTCTTTCAATATTCTGTCAACTTCTTCCCCGACGCCTCAACTATTACAGATGAAAGAGCCAATCTGCCCTTTGATTCTCAATTGCTGCTTCTTCTTCAGGGAAACAAAATGAATGTCATCTGAATTCATGATCTGCCTTATATACTCTAACGCAAATATTCTTACCAGCACATACTTTGGCAGTTTGTAGGGTGCCAATTCGCACCCGAAAACTCTGATCTCGGTGTGGTTTTGATAAAGGTACCAATCCCCTGTCTTTGCATTGTCCAAGAGATGTAGAATTCTCTGGACCTCATCGTTTATTCGTGGCTCGGGCATACCACTCAGCATGCTTACCACAGGGTGGTAGAAAAGATCAATAAATGCCTTGAAGCTATACTCTGTGGAATTGTGCTTCAACAAAGATGTCCACGCTGTGACTGGCTGAGGCCTTCCATCTGCATCCATTTTTTGCATAGAAAAACTGAATTTATCTGCTTGATAGAAAAAAAACATGTAAGCCAATATGGAAGAATATCTGAACATGCCTTCTGTGCCAAAATTCACGAACTGTTCGTGAATATTGTCAACCAAGAAGGTACTGAAATCAAACTGTGTGGTGGGTTTTTCGTCTGTGGAGAAAATAGATAGAAAACCCAGAATGGGCTCATCTACCCACTGGTCGGAATAGTACCCTAACAGAGCACAGAGGGAGGAAATGATCTAATTTCCCTTGGTGGAGAACATGGACGACGGGTAAGGGAGATTTGTGGAAGGGAGTGGAGCGGAGGTGGGAAGGAACAACTCGAATATTTGAGCTCTCTGGGGAAAAGTCATCTTTTGATATAGCTCTGTAAGGATTTCTAGATTGAACGGGGAAGAAGACTCAGCATGGGGGATTTGCATCATTTGATCTATATCTTCGGGTGTGATAAAGAACAGTACATCCCCGGATGAGGAGACAAAGGCCCTCTGGTCAGGAATGTAATGGGCTTGGCATTTCAGGGAAAATTCGGGAAAGTGGTGGATCTGGGGAAAAAGATACAGGGGCAAATTGGACTCCCAGAGTCCAATTTCATCGCTCTGGTCCAAGAACACCTCCTGAAGCCATGACTGGAGGTCTGAGAAATCGAAGTCACATATGGTATCCGTGATCAATCTGTCTTTGTCAACCAATGGTATTTTGTCCAAATCGACAGGAGGCGTGAGAAAATGATTCTCCTCTCCTTCTGTTTGTCTTGGCTTTGGCACCATCTCTGCAACAGTACCTACAAATAACACGGAGTTAGTGGGGTCGACTGACTGTGGATGAAGGCGATGGGAAAGCAATGGAGGTGTAAGAGGTAAATTTTCTGGTGCGATGGACGAATAGTGAATGAAAGGGGAAACAACGGTAGTTTTATTTAAAACTTGGGTCGGTCGGGCGCGGGAGACAGGTCATCAAGATAATGGACATGTTATCCTATAATAAATGGACAACGGGCCACTTGGGGGTAAGGTGGTGGATGACGGTGGCCAAGAAATACGGATGGGTGATGTGGAGGCTGGTGATTGGAGGTATAAGTCGTCATAAGGGGCTGTTCATGAGTGAAAAAGGGTTAGGTACTGACAGTAGGGACTGACAACAGTTATGCGACGAGACACATTCGGGAGCAAGTGGAACAAGTGGGAGATGACGTTCATGAGTGACGAGGGCTGTCAGATGGTAGATGGTGATAGGACTTCTGGACCAATAGAATAATTCCACATATCATGAGGGGCCTGCCGGAGAAAAGTAAAAATTCTAGACCCCCCCCCTTTGGTTAAAAGCAGAACATCAGGGGGGGTTCAAAAACCTTTTTAGACCGTTGATCTACGTGCCTGTTTCTAGGCCGCAGATCTTAGAGTGCTCTTTAATACTCATTCCGGACCCCCCCCTCCATTAAAGGCAGAATGGACGGGGGGGTCCGGAATCCATTGTGGATCGTGGATTCACGCGCTCGTTTCTGGATCGTCAAGATCTGCACAAATATTATCACCGATTCCGGACCCCCCCCAGTTAAAAGAAGAATGGTCGGGGGGGTCCGGAAAGATTTATAATCCATAGATCTGAGCGCCGCAATCTAGACCGTCAAAATGTGCAGGGGGCATAAAGTGAGAGCGGAGAACACATGAAATGGGATAAAAACTTAGGATAAGTGCATTTTAAAGGTTTTTCCCCAAAATTTCAAAAGACACCCCCATGGGATTTCGAACAAACTATCCTTAGGCATTTGAGACATAAGGTAACATCTTTCATCAAACTGGCTTTGTTGGGGTGAAGCAAATGAAGCAACTAACCTACATGCTAACCTATCTTCCTAGGACAATTAACCCAGATTAAACTGTTGGGTTAAGAAATTACTCTAACCTAAGGGCTATATGACCAGGATTAGACAGTCTGGTCAAATTTATTCACTAATCTAACCTAAGGGCTATCTTACCAGGATTAGACAGTCTGGTTAGATTTATTCACTAATCTATCAACATTAAATTTAAAATGAACTTGGACATGCTTGAAAGGTATGGCCAAGTTACTATTATTGCATGGGGCTTTCATTTCAATTATTTTATGCCCTCTTTTCTTTTTCTTTTTCTTTCTTTTTCTTTTCTTTTTCTTTTTCTTTTCTTTTTCTTTTTTCTTTTTTCTTTTCTTTTCTCAAATTATTTGCAGGATGAAAAATCATTTGTCAACAAAAACACTAGAGACAGATAGTATCTCAGTCATAAGTTGATTCCCATAATTTATGGGGTGATAACAGCGGCTCCACCTGGGGATGGTATTTTTCCCTGTGAAGTGCCAAGAATCCTGGTTCCTATAGTCCTGAAGATTTCTGCCTAGTAGCCTTCATTGGTTTTATTCTCAAAAATGTGAAAAACAGTGATCAACAGCTTAGGGCCTTCTCTTTGGGCTTCAACCGACTGACTAATGCTCCTCACTCAGAAAATGCAAGTAAAAATGAAACTTAAACTGGTATGTACAATGGAAAGTGAGCACTCAAATCTTCTACTGAGGTGGGACATAGTGTTTCAGCATTCTGCCATTCACAGGTGCTCCTGGCAGATCTGATCCATCGACGTTGTTTAGCAAAAAGGCATTGTTTCCCCTGAAACCTTGGATCATGTATGGACCTGTCCACAGATTGTCGAATTTTCCATGCTTTCCCTTGTCCTCATTCCTGGCATCCCATCTCAACACCAAATCACCTATCTCAAAGTCATCCTCCTTGGTTCATTTGTCAAAGATCTTCTTGATATTTTCTTGGATTACCTGAGTCTTATTGAAAACTTCTTCTCTCGTCTGCTGCAAATGTATCATCTGGTTGATCCTTCTCTGTGAATCATTTGGCTCAGCTTGAACCTCCTGAAGCAACTTCATGACAGGGACTCCTAGAGAAGTAGGGAACACTACTTCTGTGCCATAGACTAACTGGTATGGTGACATGCCAATTGATCTTTTGGTCGTCAGCCTGTCAGCCCATAAAGAAAAAACCAACTTATCGTGCCATGATTTCTTATTTTCCTGCAATGTTTTCTTGATAACATTTACCAAGGTTTTGTTTGAAGATTCTGCCAACCCATTCCCCTGAGGGTAATAGGCTGTGGAATGCCCCAAACCAATGTGATACCGGCTGCAGAAATCTATAAGTTTCTTTGAGAAAAAGGCAGCTGCATTGTCAGTCATAAGCTTTCTGGGACAACCAAAACGAGATAAAATATTATTTTTAAGAAATTTGATAATGACAGAGTCAGTGGCTTGCCTTCTCGGTACTGCTTCAATCCATTTGGTAAAATAATCAGTGGCCGTGAGAATCCACCGGTGCTGGCCTGATGATGGGGGATGTATTTCCCCAATGAAGTCGAGCCCCCATTGCTGGAAAGGGGCTTCAACTGAGATTGGTTTCAGCGGTAGAGGAAGGAGTTTCCTTTTGCCCTCAAACAGTTGACATTGGTGGCAACCTGTTACTTTTTGATGCACATCTGCAAACAAGGTGGGCCAATAGAAACCAACTCTGAGTATTTTGTTGGCTGTGACTTTCCAGTTCAGATGGCCGCCACATTCACCTGCATGAAACTCTTGTGACACTTTATCAGCTTCATCTTTCACTAAACAATTTAAAAGAATGCCTGTAGGGTCTTTCCAATATAAATTGCCTTCTAGAATACAGAATTTCAAAGCTTTCAACTTTAAAAATCTAGCTTTAGTCTTAGTTAAACCAGGGGGAGCTTGTAAATTTTGTAATACGAATATAAGGTCTGCATACCATGGAGAGTTTAGAAATACCTCTCTAACGTTTGGAGTCGCCATCTCGCCCTGTTCATCTGCCACATCTATAAAATTAATGTCAAGAGCTTGGAAGTTAGATTCAGCCATTAATTTAGCAAGGCCTTGGCCTTTGATTAATTTTGTGGGCTTAATCTCTATATCGTATTCTAAAATGACAACAATCCATTTTCCCCTTCTTCCATCAGGGTTGTCCTGTGTCAAAATATCCTTTACTACCGCGTTCAGAACATAAGCTATGGTATGGGAATGGAGGATATAAACCCTAAAGTCTTTTATTGCTTTTACCAAAGCAAAAGCTTGCTTCTCCATGATCTTGTAATTTAGGGCAGCATCTCTTAGTGCTTTGCTGAAGAAAGCTATGGGTTGTTCATACCCTTCGTTGTTCTTTTGCAGCAACACCGCTGCTATAGTATGTTCAGATGCAAAATAAAAGAGATAGAAATATTTAGTAAAATCGGGACTAATCAACATAGGGGCCTCGGTGAGTGCTTGTTTTACTTGTTCGAAGGATTGTCTGGACTCAGAGTCCCATTTTATTTTTACGTCCTTTTTAAGCATGTTTGTGATGTTTCTGAAGAGTTCGGCTAGATTGGGAATGAATCTTCGTAGAAAGTTTATTTTATCGATAAACGACTGTAGTTTTTTGAGGTTTCTTGGGTGTTCTAACTTTAGTATGGCCTCGATTCTACTGGGGTCTATCTTGATTCCATCTTTAGAGATGATGTGTCCCAGCAGTTTGCCTTCTTCTAACCCAAAAAGACACTTCTTAGGATTCAACGAGATCCCAAACCTCCTACATTTCTTGAAAACTCGTCTAAGGTGTCTTAGATGTTCATCATCAGATTGGGAAAACATAGTCACATCATCTAAGTAGACGACGATAAAATTACCTGATTCTTCCACGAAGGCGATATCCATTGCCCTCTGAAACGTAGCTCCTGCATTCATCAGACCAAAAGGCATCTTCACATACATGAAAGTGCCCCATGGTGTGGTAAAAGCAGTTTTTTCCTGGTCGTCCGGGTGAACTAAGACCTGATTGTAACCAGAGAAACCATCTAGTAGAGAAATTCGTTTGGACCCGACCACTCTTTGTAGGAGGTGGTCCATCTTCGACAAGGGATAACTTTAGTTCAGGGAGGCTTTATTCAGATTTCGGAAATCTATGCAGAGTCTGATTTCCCCGGTTTTCTTATGTGTAGGGACCAGATTTGAGACCCACTTGGAGAAACGTAAAGGAACTATGATCTTGGCATCATACATTTTCTTGATTTCTTTTTATACCAGAGGGAGCAACTTGGGATTTATCCTCCTAAGTTTCTGCCTAAACGGTTTTTGGTCTTCTTTTATGGGAATTCTGTGTTGTATGATGCTGGTGTCATAGGCTTTCAAATCTTCATAGCCCCAGGAAAAAACATCAGAGTATTCTTGGAACAACTCAATGCATTTGCTCTTTTGTTCTGGGGGTAAAGATTTTGATAGTTTGATCATCCCAGGTTTCTCTTCAGTCCCTATATTACAGTCCTCAACTTCTTGTCCATGGGATTCTATTTTAGGCTTTCTAGCCACGTCGTTACAGTCAAACATATATTCTAAAGGAACAAGACCTTTGGGTAAAACATTGCTTTTCAACTGTAAAACATCGGCATCCATTTCGTCATCCCCTAACTCTCCTGAATCTACGGTATCTACTTCTGAATCTACAGTATTTACACTATCTATTTCAAATACAGAATTATTTACATTTTCCTCTACGATTTCTAAATCTATATTTGTACATTCAAACTCATTTTTACACTGCAGAAAATCCTCAATTTGATCGTCATTACCGAACACTTGCCAATACCTGATATTGTTAGGAACTGTCGGTCTGCATTTCACCTCAACAGTATAAGGGCGAGTCGGGCGGAAATGAATCTTACAGGTGGCTGCGGATGTAGCCAATCCGTCGGCCAGAATATTCTTTCCCCTCGGCATTACCTGCAAGTCGACTTCATTAAAACACCTAAGAGCGTCAAGAATAGCGTTCCTATAAGCTCTAAGACGAGGGTGTTTAGTAGCGTACTCACCTTTGACTTGCTTAATAATCAATTCAGAATCTTCTCTTATCATTATTTGCTTAGCACCAACTTTCTTCAAAAGCTTCAGGCCAAGCATCAAAGCTTCATACTCAACAATATTGTTAGTACATTGAAAATTTAATTTATAAGAGTGATTCTCTGAATACCTTTTTCTATGATTATGCAGCCAGACCTCAGCTCCTGCTCCTTCTTTACTCACAACACCATCAAAATCCATGCTCCAGAAATCAACGGGTAACTCTTCAATTATCACATTCTTCATCTTTGCTACCTCAATGCTTTCTGGGTCTTCATCTTGACTAGGTGTGTCTTCCATCAGCTGAGTCTCTTGCTCCTCCGTATCACCATCATTGTACAAGATGAACGAATCTAAATCAGAATGTGTAGAGTAAAGGGGATAATTGTGCGGTTTGTCTTGGCTACTGACCATGTACTTTATCAACGTTTCTCTGTATAACCTCCTTTGTTGGCCAAACACTGGTATAGTGGCGTAAGACATATCCAGCTGCAAGGTTCCTTTCAATTTAGCCCCCCAAGATCGGGATAGCAACATTCCATATTTTGGTGGGATATCTGCAACCACCACATCCATCACCATACTCTTCGCAGGGATCTGAACTAAGGTAATGCATAAGTCTTTGATCAAACCAATACATTTAACTTTGTTAGAGTCAAATGAGTGTAAATCCTTGTATGGTCTAGTGACCTCCAGTCCCAGCTTTTCCATTACTGCTTTAGGCATTAGATTGTGGGATGCGCCTAAATCCAACATGGCGTTATGCAATATCAAATCATGTATGTTTAAACTGATATAAAAAGGAGCAACCTCCCCAGTGTCATCTCGACCATCTACTTCCTATCCGAAAAGCAGTTCGGGTCGATCGTCAGTGAGGTTCACAGTGTCTGAATGACTTGCGGACCCTATGGTTAGAGCCTTTGTGCCTATGTCAGGCTCAATAGCCAGTGCTTTAATTACTTGTGAACGATACCCGTCTCTATTCATCAACTCTGTAAGTGGGATAGGAATTTTTATTTTCACCAATTCCCCCTCAAGGCTAAAGGGTGTAGGAGCTCTGTTTTGGCTTGTCAGTTCTGGTTTGTCCATAGTATTCTTTGGCTCAGAAGTAATCGGTAGATTAATAGGTGAAGCATCAGGTTGTGATGGCCTTTTCAGAATGGTGATGTTTTTCTTCATGGGAGCATCAACTTTATTCTTCTCAGGGATCTTTTCTGCAACAGTCTTCTCAGAGGACTTCTCAGCAGTATTCTTCTCAGGAGTTTTCTCAATAGATGGCTTAGAGGTCTTTTTGGTTTCCACTACCTTCTTTATTTCAGTGTTCTTCTTTGGAGAACTCCCTTCAGTCTTCTTGCTATGCATATTGTATTGCCGATGTACCTCCAGAATAGCATTTTCAAAGGCTTGCTGCTCTGCATCTTCGGCTTCCTCACTCACCTTTGTTTGATTTAGCAGAAAAAGTTCATGCTCTTCTTGGGTAAGGAAAATGGCCTCATTGTCAGGAATTCCCATGAGATTGATATGGGTGTCCTCCTACTCCTCAATAACTCCCTCTCCTTCGTCAACATAGTTTTCCTGTAGAGGAGGTCTAATCTGCTGATCTGGACCCCTCTTCTCTCTTTGATCCCTTGGGTCTCTCTGTCTGATCTGAGGAGGGTTTCTCCTAAAGTTAGGGTTCCAAACCTTAGGAGCAGGTGGGTTGTCTCTGGGAGGGTTTCTGTCGAACACAGTCAGTCTTTCCATCATTAATTCCACTACGTGGGTCAAAGACTCTAGTTTGGAATCTAAGGTCGACGTGGAAGGCTCCTCTTTAATCGTAACTCTTCTTTCTGACCTCTGTCGAGCTCTTTTTGCCAACAGGTTTTCCTCCACACTAATAGCACTTTTCTGCATGTCTTCCAGGGTGGTGGAATTTCTTTCTCTTAACTGGTAAGACATGTCAGCATCAAATCCGTCGGGGAATTTAATTAATGCAAGACACTGTGGGGGTTTGATTTCAGTTGGAATTGCATTGTATATGTTGTTAAAATGGGTGCAATAGTCTTGAACTGTCTCACCTTGATTCCTTCTTATATTCTCGTATTCTGACAAGATCTGGAGAGGGTTTTTATTTACCTCCCATCTGTCGAGAAAAATTATTTGGAACGTGACCAGGTCAGGGACTGAGGCGGCAGGTAAAGCTTTGAACCATTTATTGACGTCGCCTGTCAGACTTTGTGCAAACAATCGCATTTGCACATCAGCCTCATCAACTTCTTGCAAGTCAAAGTAATTGTTCATTTTGTCAACATGTTGTTGAGCGTTCAAAGGTCCCGTTGCATCGTACTGTGGAAGTCTTGTTTGATAATCTTGGGGCATGGGATGTAACGGCGCAGCCAACACCAAAGGAGTGTATCGTGCTGCCATGATGAATGGAGGAGGCGGAACGACAATTTGGATGGTCGGCGAGGTGGCAACCGAAGACGAGGATGAGGGACTGGACAGTACTGAGGTGGTGATTTGTAGTTTAGACGTGGGAGACAAGACTTCGGGGCTTTGGGGTTGTAATGCAGTTGGGTCGAAAATGAGAACAGTCAAAAAACTGTCAGACCGTGTTCTAACCAGGCTTCGCTGTGGAAAGGTATCAAGATCAAGATTTTGAGAGATAACCGGTTTTCCTGAAAAGGAAGGATCGACCGCCGAGGTCTTTCAACGGAGCAAATGTTCAGGGTTATCTACCCCTATCGAGGGTTCTGGGTCTGGATGAGATCGAGTGTGAACTTTCTTGGAAGCCATAACTCTTTTTGGTTATATATATATATATATATTTTCTTTTTAAATTTTGTGAGTCCAAAAAAATATGTACAACGTTTTATCAACCTCTGTACTTTCTTTTCAAATTTAACGTTCTTTTTTTAAGGGAAAGAAAACGTGAAATTAGCAATTATTAGTTCTTCCCCAGTGGAGTCGCCATTATGTTAGCACTCGGTAAATTTGCAAGAGGTTGAAACAGAAGAAATCTACAAAGGTAACTTTATCCAACCGCTTTTAAAGCTGGGATCTATCCCTTCCAGCTTCAGAGAGGGATCTCTCTATAGGATTTAGCTTTGTTTTTAACTTTAGATATTAGGATAGGTAAGGAGATTGGTAGGTTTTGTTGTAAGAGTGTTTTGAATTGGTTGAGACAGCTTACACATCCATTGGGCTATGGGGTCTGCGCTTACATAAAATATGAAATACAACCAGAAATGTAAAGAAAGACTTCCACAGGGCGAGATAATATAATCACATGATCTTTTAATAGTTTAAATGATGGATAGAAGAAAAGAGGAGAAGAATAAATTCAACTAAGAAGCAGTTAAGAATTTCTTAATCAAAAACATCAGAAGATAAACATTGAAATATTTAAAGTCGGAAACAAGGTATCCAAGATAAATCCTGCAACATTCACTACTCTTAAAGATTAGTTTCAGAAAACAATATGATTACGCAAGCTAGAAAAACATTAGACTTAGAGAAAAACATCACCAGTGAATACATGCAAGAATCCTGTAAAAGTGCCTCCTTTTCATTAATGGTAGATCTCTTTAAAAATGTTACAGTCTGATAGTGCTACGGTGCGAGAATCAACAACCCTCAATACTTAGAAAAAAGAAGTATTTATAATTCAAATTACAAACGTTCCTGTCAATAATTGATCAGGACGTGCTCATTCTATTTTTAGTCTAACTAATTTAACTAATCAAAATTGCTTGGTGACTTGGTGCAACCACACGCAGAATTTCTGGGGTAGGCCGTTGGCGAGGTTCCATCATAACCTCTTCTGACTGGACAGGTGACTGGATTTGGACAACTCATCTGCTAATCGAGTAGATCGCAGAGTTCCTCCCATCTGATGTGACTAGGCACCGTGACTTTGAGCAGTCTTCGATACACTTCGTCCATTTCTGTATACTTGGTGAATGTGGGCTTATTGAGGAATATGTATCGAATCTCATGCTGGATGCTGATGTCCAACTGAAGAGCGTCCAGGAAATATTTGCCAGTGATGCTCCCTTGTATGCCAACAAACTTGGAACTGTCCTTAGACACTTCAGCCAATTTCTTCTTGTAATCTGGAAGTGTCATCAGTTTGTCATTAATGAATTTCAGACCAGGTAGGCCTTTCTTTTGGAGAGCTTCAATCTTATTAAAAAATTTCTGTACCCCTTGGTCCATGATCTGAACCTTTTCTTCCAATTGAAGCATCAATCCTCTCTTGGTCAAAACTCTCTTGACCTCAAGGATGGTCTCTATTCTATCTTCTATCTTCATCTCTTCCATCTCTTCTCTGCTCTTGGAATTGAGGAATCTGATTATATCATTTGCCTGAGTTGGTCTATCTCC
>SNQJ01S0011950.1:45145-55148 GCA_010110895.2 Picea sitchensis
GCCTTTCTTTGTATAGGCTGGTTTGGAAAGAAGTTTTGAGTTCCTGGAGGTTCTCAACTTCCTTCTTCAGCCTTCTGATTTCTGTCTCTTGCAAGTTCATTTTCTCCATTGATTTGGCAAGATCGGCTGTCCCTTCTTGTGGTGTCGCTGGTGTTGCGGATGGAATGGCTGTTACTGTTGCTGTGTTTGTCCCTGAGATTGGGATAGCAGTCAATGAGATGGCCTCCATAGACTTCAGTTGTTCTTTCTCCTTTAGCAGTTTCTCCATCTCAGCTTCCATTTCTTTGAGCTGAGCGTTCTGCTCCATGAGCAGCTTAAGCATTTCGTCCTTCTCGCCTTCTTTTTATGCTATCTCCTTCGCCTGTGAGTCTTCTGTAGGAGGTAGCTTCAGTTGTTTCCTCAAGGAGGCGATATCTGTGTTCTTATTCTTTATCATCTCTTCTGCCACTTTGACGTTGGAGGGATCATAGCCAATCTTGAGGACCAACTCCTCCAAAGTTTTGATTCTGTTATCTTTTGCGAAGGATGAAATCTTTTCCAGCTTGAGTTGTGTCTACGCATTGTTGAGTGACACCTGCAATTTGGCAGTAGATGTAGAAGCATGTGCCAATGTGTGGAAAATCATATCCCCTGTCTGCTTGTGCAGATCCATCTGATCTGCTGGGTGCACGTCCTTCGTCTGGAACTTGAAGGTAGCTCTCCTGTAATCTGTGATTGCCTTGGGATCTGGTACCTGTGCTTGTAGGAAGGCCATGTGCATTCTGCCTCTTTCAGTATCGAAGGCAGATAGCAGACTATGCTGCGCAGTGGATGATTGTTTTCGAAACTGGGCGTAAGTACTACTGGTGAGGGTCTGATTTCTTTTCTTAATCAGCTCGTACTTCTCGAAAATTCCCAACTTGGGCCCAATTTTTCCTTGCTGAGTGTCTAAGGGGGAGTCGGTAGACTTCTTCGTCACAACTGTGGTGATCTCTTTATACTGGCTTGAGCCGAAAGGTGGAATGACCGTCTTGGTTACTGTGGTAGGCGAAACTTGTGATTCTCCAGTTGGGCCGGGAACTATGGTTGTCTTGGGCCTTTTTGTATGCAATTGAAACTCCTTGGATGATACCTCCGTGACAGGCGGAGGTGAATCCTGTCGAGGCCTCTTTTCCTTGGGGACCTATGGCGTGGAAGTTGGAAGTACAGTGGTCGGGGGAACTCGCTGTTCCACTTCGACCAAGGTGTCCGGTGCCCACACTGTCTGATTTGCAAATTTTTCGATCTCAGTCTTGGACTCGTGGACATACGGGATGTTTTTATTTTTCACCCGCATTTGTGAAATGATCCCGTGTGGATCATCGTGCCATGGGAAACTAGTAAAGAATTTCATTTCTTTCAATATTCTGTCAGCTTCTTCCCCGGCGCCTCGGCTATTGCAGATGAAAGAGCCAATCTGCCCTTTGATCCTCAATTGCTACTTCTTCTTCAGGGAAACAAAATGAATGTCATCTGAATTCATGATCTGCCTTATATACTCTAACGCAAAGATTCTTACTGGCACATACTTTGGCAGTTTGTAGGGTGCCAATTCACACTCGAAAACTCTAATCTCGGTGTGGTTTTGATAAAGGTACCAATCCCCTATCTTTGCGTTGTCCGAGAGATGTAGAATTCTCTAGACCTCGTCGTTTATTCGTGGCTCGGGCATACCACTCAACATGCTTACCACAGGGTGGCAGAAAAGATCAATAAATGCCTTGAAGCTATACTCTGTGGAATTGTGCTTCAACAAAGATGTCCACGCTGTGACTGGCTGAGGCCTTCCATCTGCATCCATTTTCTGCATAGAAAAACTGAATTTATCTGCTTGATAGAAAACAAACATGTAAGCCAATATGGAAGAATATCTGAACATGCCTTCTGTGCCAAAATTCATGAACTGTTTGTGAATATTGTCGGCCATGAAGGTACTGAAATCAAACTATGTGGTGGGTTTTTCGTCTGTGGAGAAAATAGATAGAAAACCCAGAATGGGCTCATCAACCCACTGGTCGGAATAGTACCCTAACAGAGCACAGAGGGAGGAAATGATCTGATTTCCCTTGGTGGAGAACATGGATGATGGGTAAGGGATATTTGTGGAAGGGAGTGGAGCGGAGGTGGGAAGGAACAACTCGAATATTTGAGCTCTCTGGGGAAAAGTCATCTTTTGATACAGCTCTGTAAGTATTTCTAGATTGAACGGGGAAGAAGACTCAGCACGGGGGATTTGCATCATTTGATCTATATCTTCAGGTGTGATAAAGAACAGGACGTCCCCGGATGAGAAGACGAAGGCCCTCTGGTCAGGAATGTAATGGGCTTGGCATTTCAGGGCAAATTCGGGAAAGTGGTGGATCTGGGGAAAAAGATACAGGGGCAAATTGGACTCCCAGAGTCCAATTTCATCACTCTGGTCCAAGAACACCTCCTGAAGCCATGACTGGAGGTCTGAAAAATCAAAGTCACATATGGTATCCGCGATCAATCTGTCTTTGTCAACCAATGGTATTTTTTCCAAATCGACAAGAGGCAGAAGAAAAGGATTCTCCTCTCCTTCTGTTTGTCTTGGCTTTGGCGCCATCTCTGCAACAGTACCTGCAAATAACACGGAGTTAGTGGGGTCGACTGACTGTGGATGAATGCGACGGGAAAGCAATGGAGGTGTAAGAGGTAAATTTTCTGGTGCGATGGACGAATAGTGAATGAAAGGGGAAATAACGATAGTTTTATTTAAAACTTGGGTTGGTCGGGCGCGGGAGACAGGTCATCAGGATAACGGATATGTTATCCTGTAATAAATGGACAATGGGCCACTTGGGGGTAAGGTGGCGGATGACGGTGGCCAAGAAATACGGACGGGTGATGTGGAGGCTGGTGATTGGAGGTATAAGTCGTCATAAGTGGCTGTTCACGAGTGAAGAAGGGTTAGGTACTGACAACAGGGACTAACAACAGTAATGGGACGAGACACATTCGGGAGCAAGTGGAACAAGTGGGAGATGACGTTCATGAGTGGCGAGGGATGTTAGATGGCAGATGGTGATAGGAATTCTAGACCAATAGAATAACGCCACATATGACGAGGGGCCCGTCGGAGAAAAGTAACAATTTCGGACCCCCCCTTTGGTTAAAAGTAGAACATCAGGGGGGGTCCGAAAACCTTTTTAGACCGTTGATCTACGCGCTTGTTTCCAGGCCATAGATCTTAGTGTGCTCTTTAATACTCATTCTGGATCCCCCCCCTCCATTAAAGGCATAATGGACGGGGTGGTCTGGAATCCATTGTGGACCGTGGATTCACGCACTCGTTTCTGGATCGTCCAGATCTGTGTAAATATTATCACCGATTCTGGACCCCCCTCGGTTAAAAGCAGAATGGTCGGGGGGGTCCGGAAAGCTTTGTAAGCCGTAGATCTGAGTACCGCGATCTAGACCGTCAAAATGTGCAGTGGGCATAAAGTGAGAGTGGAGAACACATGAAATGGGATAAAAACTTAGGATAAGTGCGTTTTAAAGGTTTTTCCCCAAAATTTCAAAAGACACCCCCATGGGATTTCGAACAAACTATCCTTAGGTATTTGAGACATAAGGTAACATCTTTCATCAAGCTGGCTTTGTTGGGGTGAAGCAAATGAAGCAACTAACATACATGCTAACCTATCTTCCTAGGACAATTAACCCAGATTAAACTATTGGGTTAAGAAATTACTCTAACCTAAGGGCTATCTAACCAAGATTAGACAGTCTGGTCAGATTTATTCACTAATCTAACCTAAGGGCTATCTGACCAGGATTAGACAATCTGGTTAGATTTATTCACTAATCTATCAACATTAAATTTAAAATGAACTTGGCCATGCTTGAAAGGTATGGCCAAGTTACTATTATTGCATGGGGCTTTCATTTCAATTCTTTTATGCCCTCTTTTCTTTTTCTTTTTCTTTTTCTTTTTTTCTTTTTCTTTCTTTTTCTTTTCTTTTTCTTTTTCATTTCTTTTTCTTTTTTCTTTTCTTTTCTCAAATTATTTGCAGGATGAAAAAACATTTGTCAACAAAAACACTAGAGACAGATAGTATCTCAGTCATCAGTTGATTCCCATAATTTATGGGGTGATAACAAAGTCAACACTCAAGGATAAGATTTTTAGGGTATCACATGTTGCACCACTGGTAGGGTACCAGGGGTATCTGAATACCTACAGGAAGGTTAGGGAGAGATTCTCATGGAATGGTCTCAAAGGGGATGTACTTCATCATGGGAGGGAATGTATGACTTTCTAGCAGAACAAGTTAGATTTCACACATCCTGCAGGATGTCTCCAACCCTTACCGATCCCAGAACAAAAATGGGAAAGAATATCCATGTATTTCATCACAGGATTACCAAAGGTGCAGGACATGGACTTTATTTACACGGTAGTGGATAGGTTGACTAAATATGCACACTTCTTTTCTATTCCTATGGATTACAACACATCTCAGATAACAAATCTATTCTTCAAGGAGGTTTTCAAATTCCATGGCCTTCCGAAGAATATAGTCAGTGACTAGGATGATAGGTTTCTTAGTGCATTTTGGTAGAAGCTGTTCAAGTTATCTAGGATAGAATTGATGCCTAGAACTAGCTATATTCCCCAGATATACGGGAAGACAAAGATAGTAAAAAAATGGATCAAAGGGTATTTGAGGAACTATGTGTCAGGGAAACAACGGGCATGGATAAAATGCTTGCATCTCAGTGAGCATTGCTACAACCCCACTCATCACATGTCCATCAGGATGAGCACATTCAACGAATTGTATGGATATGATGCTCCATATTTTTTGGATTTGGAATTTAGAGAGAGTAGAGCTCCTAAGGACAAGGATTGGTTATAGGAAATTTAGGACATCTTAAGAGTCTCAAAGGAAAATCTATAGGCTATCCAGAATCAATAGAAAATGTATGCAGATAGACACAGGGTAGAACATAACTTTGAGGTTGGAGATCTCATCTTTCTCAGATTACAACCGTACATATAGTCATCGTTGAAGAAGAGTGGTGTAAATAAACTTAAGCCTCATTTTTACGGGCCCTACAAAGTGATCAGGAGAATTGGGGAAGTAACACATGAGCTGGAGCTACTGGAGGGAAGCAAGATCCACAATACCTTCCATGTATCCTGCGTCAAGAAGGAATTGGGATAACAGGTCACTGATTTTGTAGATATTCCTCCACTAGATGATGAAGGACAGTTGGTTCTACATCCGGAGAGGATAGTTGATGTCAGAGAACAGAGACTTAGGAGTAGGGTCAGTCAAGAGTATTTGGTTGTATGAAGACGATTTACCATGGATGATGCTATCTGAGAAGGGGAGCATATCTTACAACACCATGATCTGGAATTTCTTGAGGACAAGCAATATTGGGAAGGGGGGACTATAATGTCCCCTTCCAATTGACCGTGATGGGGGGTGAGTCAATAGACTATACGAATCTCATAGGCTATAATCAACAAGGAAAAAGGGAGTCAAGGAGGTGTCACTAGGTACAAATATTGAATAACCCTAAAAGTGACATTAAATAAAATAAACAATTATATTTAAATGGAATTAGAGGGAAAATAAAGTGAAGATTTGATTTGGTCAAAATGGGGGGAAAGATATAGAAGGTCCAAAGGAAGGATAAATAGAGGAGCAACCCTTTGCCTTGGTATTATGATTTGATATCTTATTGAGTGCTATTGTAGCTAGTGTTTTCATTATGGTTTTGGGAAAAACCCTTCCATTGCAGGTTTAGTTTTGGTGGTGGAATATCCACACCAGCTAGACAAAGAGGGGGATTCATACATAGTTCTCTTTGGGTTCCTCGTGGTGCTTGATTCTATTTTGGAGAGAATTGGAGGTATATCATTTGGCACAAGGCATTTGCAACAAGTTTCAGGAGGAGTCCATTCTCCAAATCTGCAGGTATTGAAGGGTTACACATAGCCATAGTAGGAGGCATCCCCACGGGTTAAGTAAGGGTCTTCCCGCGAGGCCCCATGAGACACCCCATAGGCATTCCATGAGGACCCCTATATATTGGGGGTTTGCAACAAATCGGGTTTGAGAAGGTGTTTTGAAGAGTTCGGAGGGTCTCCTACAGAGCGAACATCACTAGAGTAGAGAAGTGGATGGCTTGGAGAGCCTTTTGCTTCATAAATTGGCATCATTCCAGGTTTTTTTGTGTTGTTTCTATAGCAGATTGTGAGGTTTCTTGAAAACCATTAGTTTGTATGCTTAGTAGTATTCTGCAACTATTATTACAACCATTAGTTTTCATTGTACCAATTCTAGGAACTTCACCCATAATAAGATTCCATAGTTATCTGATCTAATCTTATGCTTTCTATCTATTTGATAATATTTATCATTGAGTAAACTATTTTATAAGAAGTTAACAACACATTCACTTTAAAAGAAGAAATAATTTTGGGTTAGAAGCATAATATATCCATCTAGCCTAGTTGGGGACATTATAGTGGTATCAAAGTTGGTGACTCTGCTATCCTGTGACTACATTGATTCCTAGAAGAATCGAGCGTGCATGATATTCCTCTTGAGAGTCACTAGAAAGAGAAACATAATTAAATCACATAGATTCAGAACCAAAATGAAGCATAGGAGAAAACCATGATGTAATCCAGATACTACAAGATCTGGTCAGGAGATATGAAGATACAACAAGGCTTCAACAATAGTCACTTGAAACATTCACATAGTTGTTAGGCCAACAAGGGAAATGAATGGAACAGGTCAAAGTGGACCCAGTGGATCCCACTAGAGTGGTATAATACACTTGGATTATAGAAACAACCATATCCCATATCAGGACAAGAGATTAAATATCCCTTGACCTTTATTACTACAGTTCTTGATAGGGCATCCTACAAAAGCCTAGGAGAAACCAGATCAAGGGATTGATATTAACACCTCATACAGGGAGTATGAGACAATAGATGCATATATCCACGATAATGTTTCATATAAATACTCCGGTGACCTCAAACATAAATATGGCCCGAGGGAGAGAAACATAGGATCATAGAGTCCACAAGATTTTGATCTGATGCGTAAGGTGGGAAGGCTGACTATTCCACCCTTCAATGGATCAACAAAAAGTACGAACAAGGATTGGGTAGATAATTTAGACACTTAACTCCAACTTAGCCCAATTACCGAAGCATAATCAATTCACCATGCCACTCTTCACTTGGAAGGAGAAGATCACGAATGGTGGTACCATGGGATGGTAACATTAGGGCACACCAACATCACTTCATATGTGGAATTCAATCAAAGATTGATGGATAGATTTGACCAAAAGGACCCTAAAATACACTTCAGGAAGTTGGTACAGTTGAAAAAAACAGGCACACTAGAAGCATACATCACAAAATTTCAAAGAATTGAAATTATAGTAACATATATCTCTCAATAGAGGTTGGTGATGCTATTCACGGAGGGTCTGACTGAACCCCTAGGAGTATGGGTGAAGGCCTTTCTTCCAACCACATTGGATGAGGCCATCATGAGATCCCAAGATATGAAGGACACAGTCAACAAGAAGATCCCGATAAAATCCTTCATCCCTCAAGGAGGCAAGGAGACCAAAATTCCCCAGAAGTCATGGAATGGGAAGGAAAAAACAAATGAGGATACTCAAAGAGAAATAAGGAGGAATAAATTTTTCTTCAGTTGCAAAGATCTATGGTAACCAGGTCATAGAAGTATGGGCTAAGGAAAATTCCATTAAATTGAGGTAGTTTCCGATGAAGAGGACGACGATGCTGATGAAGGCATTAGACATGATAGTAGTGAGCCATCATATACTACATAGCAGGAACCATTGCATGATAGCCCTGAGGGAGTGACCATTGCCACACTTCCAAGAGTCCCTAAATATTATACCTTCAGGGTTATAGGCATTGTGAAAGGGCATATGGTTACAACATTGGTGGATGGTGGATCCACCCACAAATTCATTGATGTTGCACTTGTCACCAGGAGAAATATCCCTTGGGAGGAATTCGAGGGATTCAATGTGGTAATAGCAGATGGGTACAACATAATGTGTACTCATAGGATTAGAGGGATGCAAGTAACCTTGGGAAACTACGCATTGACCAATGAATTTTACATCGTGGATTTAGCATATACTCACATGGTTCTAGGAGTTCATTGGATATACTCTTTGGGAGATATCCACATGAATTATAAGGACATGCGGATGGAGTTCTAGGACAAGGATGGGAAATAAGTTTTCATGAGAGGTATGTCGACAGGTTCCCCTAGGATCATGTCTAACCAATGCGTGTAAGCCATTTTCAGAAAAGGGGACATGTCTTGCACAACATGATGCTTGATAATTATGGAGAAGCCACCACATGAACACCAACATTACCCTATGGAGATCCATAAATTTCTTGGAAAGCATGAGAGGGTGTTTGAACCATTGCCAGTAGGGAGAACACCTGACATAGGATTTGAGCATATTGAGCTAGAAGAGGGGTCGAAGCCCATCATCACCACTCCCTACATGCATCCANAAATAGACAAGGCCATAAGGAGCTGCTAGAGATGGGACACATCCAACCTAGTTCTAGTCCTTTCACTTCGCTAGTTGTACTGGTGAAGAAGAAAGATGGTACTATGATGATGTGCATACACTACAAGGAACTAAACAAGAAGACCATCAAAAACAGATACCCAATACCCTGTGTTATCACATGAAGTTGTCGCGGGTCATTTTTTCCCCTTAGGTTTTAATTTTGACCCTTTAGTCTTTAAGTTTGTTTTATTTTTCCCTTTGTGATTTTCTTAGGTTAGTATAAACAAATAAAGGCTTGGGTTTTGGTTCACATTTTTGGACCACACCTATGGTTATAGCCTAGGTTCATTTTGTGTTTTATGTCTTTGACTCATCACTTAACTTGACATCTAACACTATTGACCCCATGACTCTACCAACCTGAGAAGTCATTCCATCCACTCATACACTTGATCCTTTCCACTCTATCCCTATGCTTGTTAAGGAGTCAAATAAAACTTTGAAAAGGGCGCTGCCAACTCACTAGGCGTTTTCATAGCGCACCTTTGTACATCTGCTTCTTTACCATCATTCACCATCATCAAGCTGATGTCATGTCTTTTATTTTTTTCAACACCCTTGTCTTCAAAAGGAATATTATGATTTGTTCATTTATGAGGTTCTAACTGTTTACCAATTTGAAATATTCCTCCTGAGCTCGGCATTGCTGAAACCACTAGTACAGACAGAGCTGGGGATTGCACTACAGGATTAACTATTCTAGGTGAATTGGATGTCGAGGTGGATGTAACAACTCCATGCTTGCTGCATTGAAGATTATTAAGATATCTTTGTCTTATCTTTTGATAGTGCCTGGCGCTGCAAGCTACAAATTCTCTCACCGACCAACCTATCTACTTCTTCTGCCACACACTCCATAGCCATTTGCATGTTGAATTTTACCTCCACTGAAACTCAGATCTTTTTCTTTAGATTTTGAATGCCCAGTTATCATCTTGTCTCACATTTCCCATACTGCACTACTGAAACCACTGCTAGGCTATGCTACGGATCCCCTATTCCAGCGCTGCAAATTCCCTATCAAACCTTTATTATCTTGTATGCTCACTGCTCCAACAATTATGTAAGATACCATATATATAAAATATGTAGAATAGAAATAAAATACTAGAAATGGCAGAATAACAGTAAAATATCCATCATAATCTCCACAATAACACAGAAATGATATAAGAACAAAAATAGAATAGCACTTTGATTCAAAAAGCAATGTTCACAGGCCTCTTCGAGGGGGCAACCTCCAATCGAGCAGCGCTTTGTTACAATAATCTCCAAGCTAGGGTTTTCATACCCTCGACCCTTATTTATACTAAATATGTCTATTAAGAGAAGCATCTAGAGGAAGATC
>SNQJ01S0011950.1:68606-82094 GCA_010110895.2 Picea sitchensis
TATATATATATATATATATTAAACTATAATGAAACTTTATACCTTTGGATCTGACAAAAATGGTTGTATCTTTGGAGAACATAAACATTTTTGGGTAAAACGAAAAAGTGTTTCCAACTAAAAGTAGTTCTCTAGATGCAATGGAACAACTCTCTTAGGCTAGAAATGCACATAGATAATAGAATATAGAAATCCTTTGATGCATGTAGTGACATAGTTTTAGGATCTCGATCAACAACAAGAGTGGGTATTCATATGGGATCTAATTGTTGATGTTTTGGTAGCTGCATGAGGTATTAACCTCCATGGATAAACCTTTGACTAGAATAGAATATTTTGGAAGCAAGAGAAAACCTAAATAGATGTGAGAAAACCCTGGAAGTCAAGTCAGCTCAACATAATAAGTAATATTGAAGTATTATATGTAGAAAAGAACATGTCGACCCTTCTTGAAGAGACACCTATTCACTTGGCTAGATTAGTATAAATAGAATGTGCTTTAGCTCATTTGAAAAAAAAACATACTCACTCAGTTGGTGCACATCTCTTAGAAGTGCAGTAATAGAAGAAGTAGTGCGCAAGTCTAGAAGAGGAGAAACAACAACTGCAGTGGTGCAACCAACTATTGTTCAACCTTTTTGGTACTCTTACATGTGTGCTACCTTGGAGAAGGTGTGCTCTTTTGGTTTATCTATTTCTTCTAGTGTGGCTTCCCAGAAGCATTCTATATAGCAAAGGTTAAGGTGCTCGGGGGTGGATTTGTGCTTATGGTTGGGTGAAAATGGTGTATCATTGTCTATGGTAAACGAGAACAATATTCTAACAGGTTATGGGCCCATACTACCTTCAGAACAATCTAACTACTAGAAGGTAGATACACAACTTTTTGTCAACCCCGTTGCGTACAATGAGAATCTTGTCAATTACAAGGAGCTCAGAAACATGCTTGAGGACCTCGACTCAATATTTAATACTAGCTCTGATACTGAAGTTGTGCTTCATCTTATTGCATAGTCAAAGGCATAATCTTTTATTTTTCATTTGGTCGAGGCCATGGAGCAATTGGAGGGTTCTTTTTCTCTGATTTTCTTGACGAAGGAAAAGATGGTGGCCACACATGACCCACACATGTTTCGACCCATGGTCATGGGGAGGCGCAAGAATAGGGCCATGGTATTTTCCTTCGAGACGTGCGCTTTGGACATTATTGAGGTGACCTACGAATGTGAGGTGAGACACAATGAGATTATTGTTGTGGATAAGGATGTTGTGAGCATGATATGCTTGATGTCATAGAAACAAAGGAAGGATTGTGTTTATGAACACATACATTTCACTTGGCCATATTAGTATAAATAGAATGCCCTTTAGCTCATTTGGAAAACAAACACACTCACTCATTTGGTGTGCATATCTTAGAAGTGCAATAATAACAAAAGTAGTGCGCAAGTCTAGAAGAGGAGCAACAACAAATGTAGTGGTGCAACCGACTATTGTTCAACCTTTTTGGTACTCTTACTTGTTTTCTACCTTGGAGAAGGTGTTCTCTCTTGGTTTATCTATTGCTTCTAGTGTGGCTTCCCAAAAAAATTCTATCTAGCAAAGGTTAAGGTGCTCGGGGGTGGATTTGTGCTTATGGTTGGGTGACAATGGTGTAGCATTGTCTACAGTAAACGAGAACAATATTCTAACAAGTTATGGGCCCATACCACCTTCGGAACAATCTAACTACTGGAAGGTATATACACAACTCTCTTTCAAGCCTGTTGCATACAATGGGAATCTTGTCAATTACAAGGAGCTCAGAAACATGCTTAAGGACCTCGACTCAATATTTAAACTAGCTCTGATACTGAAGTTTTTCTTCATCTTATTGCATAGTCGAAGGAATAATATTTTATTTTTCATTTGGTCAAGGCCATGGAGCAGTTGGAGGGTGAAATTTCTCTGGTTTTCTTGACGAAGGAAAATATGGTGGCCACACATGACCCACACAAGTTTTGACCCATGGTCATGGGGAGGCGCAAGAATAGGGCCATGGTATTTGCCTCCGAGACACGCACATTAGACATTATCGAGGTGACCTATGAATGTGAGGTGAGCCATAATGAGATTATTGTTGTGGATAAGGATGGCATGAGCATGATATGCTTGATGTCTTAGAAGCAGCGAAAGGCTTGTGTTTATGAACAAATATATTTCTTGATTCCCAGTTCTATTGTATTTGGGAGTTCTGTGTATGAGACACGATATGAGTTTGACAAGATATTGGAAGAGGAGGCACCGATGCACTGTGATGTTGTGATTGTTGTGCCGAACTCTGGCATTTTGTGTAACTTGGGTATGTCAGGAAAATTAATGTTCCCTTCCAACAGGGTTTGATTAGGTCCAACTATGTGGGTAGAAATTTTATTGATCCCTCTCAAAAGATTAGGGATTTCGGTGTGAAGCTGAAGCTGGAACCTATTCATGGCATGATGGAGGGTAAGAAGGTTGTTTTTGTGGACGATTCTATTGTCAGGGGCACAAATTCTTCAAATACTGTGAGAATTATTAAAGATGTAGGTGTGAAGGAGGTTCACATGAGAATAACAAGCCCTCCAATAACTAGGTCTTGCTTTTATGGCGTGGACTCTCCCAGTAGAGAGAAAATAATATTGTATAGGATGAGCATCAAGAAGACTGAAAATATATCAACGCTGATTCCCTCGCTTTCTTTCCTCTGCACAGTTTGAGGGGGATGTTGGGGGAGGAGGCACCATCATTCTATGATGCTTGATTCTTAGGGTCATATCCCATTTCTCCTAATGAAACTTTGCGAGAATCTGAGGGGAAGGAAAAGGTAGAGGTAGGTGAAGAGGAAGAGGACATATTTACAAGATTCTTGAACCAAGCTGAAAGAGATATCAATTTGGAAAATTTTCTTAATTGTAGACCTTTAGAAGCAACCATGGATGTTACACTAACCTTGAATGGTGAGAGGGATCATCCACCACAGAGTAGGGATTCCAAGCCTGAGCCTGCTGGTGTTCTGTAAGAATCAACATGAGGTTATATTACGTATTCCAGTAAGGTTACCAGAAAAATAAAGACTTGAAAGGACTTAGAGGGAGTCAAACTTCAGAGGGAGTCAGTGATCAAGAAGAAGCAAGGTTTTGTGACACTTTTTAGGATGCATAAGGGCATGCAATAGATGGAAGTTTGGTTCGAGGATTGTCTAAGTTAGAGGGAGTTGATGGCATAATTTGAAAAGAAGGATATTTTAGGCTGCATGCCGATTTGTAGGCCTTTGTGCCGATTTGTAGGCTTTGTGCTGGTTTGTAAGACTTGTGCTGAGTTGTAGGCTTCATGCAGAGTTGTAGGCCTTGTTCTGAGTTGTATGCTTCATGCCGAGTTGTAGGCTTCGTGCCGAGTTGTATTCCTTGTGCCGAGTTGTAGGCTTCATGTTGAGTTGTAGGCTTCATTTCGAGTTGTAGGCATTTTACCAAGTTGTAGGATTTATGTCAAGTTGTAGGCTACTCTAGTGAGATGGTATAGTATGTTGAGTTGTTTCTACACCAATGAGATAGTATAGTACGCTAGTGGCATAGTCGAGAACCTGTATGGCTGTGATGGTGTTGCTCGTAATATGATTTGGGTGATCATGAGATAACATGTGTAGCTCTGATGATGCTATTAGTTTGCAAGACCATGTAGGTCTTTCCCATGCCATGTGAGATGGATGGATAATGATTATAGTAATGATGATACTCATGACATGGGTGAGCACGTCATGTGGGTATATCCCATGATGATGATGGTGACACACACTACGAGGTGTATCTCTAGTGTTATCTAGTGGGTTGTGGCCCTTAGACAAGATTGGCATGTCCACATGGGTGTATCCATGTGTGCCGTAATGATTCTACCAATAACATGGTTTGCATAACCATGCCGAGACGATAATGGCATAGTGAGCAAGGTTGTGAAGACCATAAGGGAACATCATGGTTAAATACCTCCCTAGCTAAGAGGGAGTGTTGATATTTTGGTAGCTGTGGGAGGTATTAATCTCCATGGATAAACCTTTGACTAGAATAGAATATTCCGAAAACAAGAGAAAAATTAAATAGATGTGTGAAAACCCTAGAAGTCAAGTCGGCTTAGTAGAATAAGTAACATTGAAGTATTATATGTAGAAAAGGATAGGTTGGCCCTGCTTGAAGAGACACCTATTCACCTGGCCAGATTAGTATAAATAGAAGGCGCTTTATCTCATTTTGGAAACACACACACTCACTTAGTTGGTGCGCGTATATTATAAGTGTAGGAGCAGTAGAAGTAGTGTGGAAGTCTGGAAGAGGAGAAGCAACAACTACAGTGGTGAAACACACTCTTGTTCAACCTTTTTGGTACTCTTACTTGTGCGCTACCTTGGAGAAGGTGCACTCTCTTGATTTATTTGTTGGTTCTAGTGTGGCTTCCCAAAAGCATTCTATCTAGCAAAGGTTAAGGTGCTTGAGGGTGGATTTGTGCCTATGGTTGGGTGACAATGGTGTAGCATTATCTATGGTAAACAAGAATAATATTCTAACACTAATACCATGTTCTATAAATAGGGTATTTCCACATAGGTTTAACACCTTAAGAAACACTCAGAAAAATAGATAAAATATCAATACATTGATGTATTACATGGTTAAAACCCTCAAAGAGGGAAACAATCCATGACCCCAATCAATGAAGACACTTGATGCAACATATTAATGCAAAAAGAGATTTTTTTTCATATGAGTTTCTCACAATATATTATCAACATATGACCCTCCATGCTCTTTAAATAGAGATAATTGACCAATAATATGTTAATACATGGATCAATATATCTATTAATGTCGAAGAGAATATGAACCATTAGATCACTTTATGTCAAGAACATATCGTGCCTCTCAAAAGACTAATAACAATTCATCAATACCTTTTTATCTTCAAATTAATTGAACTTTCAATCTTGCCCAATTACAGTATCATGCATTCATTTGAATGCAATGTTTGAAAAGAATCCAATAATATCATTAATCAGGCCCTTTGTTAACTTCAAAGGAGAAAACATTAGAAGAGGTCCGATAACACTGATAGGCCATGATACGTATCTTTGGGCTACATTCAAATGTTACACAAGATATTTCAAACAAGCTTAATAACATCATTCAATGACCCCTTTTGATATTTCACTTTAAAAATATATAATTCACCCCAGTAACACTTGTTGGGCCTCTTTTCATGATTCAAATGAGCTAATGTTTGAAGACACTCAATTGCATGGAGTCGTTCCACCACAATTGTCAAAACTCTATGTGCATTGAAGGTGCATCCATCACCATTATCCATTCAAAATTAATGCAAGATTTGAATGTAATATTTTTCAATCAACATGAAATATTTCCTACCACATTTGAATTCAAAGTAGTGGGTAGGCTTCCTACCTTAATCAATGAACAAAATACATTCAAATTGGGCATTATTTTCCTTATCACTTTCTTGAACATCTTATTGAATGTTCAAATTATTAGATTGGTTAGACAAGAGTTTAAAGTTGTAGGAAGCATATTGACCATTAGGGTTGTTTTCACTTGAAATATTAGTTGAATATACTAGGTTAGGTCTATTACTTAGCCACTTTTCTGCATGTTTTGTTTAGATTTTGAAATCACATAATCACTCAAAGTTCAATTTCTCTCTATTTTGTTTTTTTATTAGCTTCAAATAGTGTCCAGTTTAGAAGTCTCGATAGAGAATTCTCGCATTCAAATTAGAGCTCTCCCTTGGGGGTTGATATTCAAATTCCTTTCCCTTGCATAAACCTATCTTGTTAATTTGAATAATTATATTGCAAAACAATACAAATTTCTATTTATTTCAAAATGATAATGGTTCATGCAAATATATGTAATGAGGCATTTTTGTCCATATGCAGGTCTTATTTTTGAATTTGCATCTTCTATCAAGCACTACTAATGTTGCTAAGGGGTTTGAGAATTGATTTTTTGAAAGGAATATGTTTCCTATATTTAATTGTGTCTGTGTTTTTGAACATGTAATTCTCACTAGAAACTTGAGTAATACCATGCCCTTGAATGTTTGGCTTGATGCAATCATAATTTCCAATTTTTCCATTTCAATTTGGATTTCAATTTTTTTTGAAATGGGCAGGTCAAAGGTCTTTTTACATGGACTCAAAGAAAGTAAAGTCCAAGAAAGAAGAAAAAATCCTATTACATGGACCTTTAACCATGCCACTTAGTATGGGGAACTTTTCCAAGCATACAAGGAATAAACAAAGGTCCCCTTATTTTCTAATGATTTTAATGAAGCAAAACAAAATGCTATCACCGAAAATAATGTTCAAAGATCACAACTCCATAATGTAGCTACCATGTCAGTTGTGGTTCCCCATGTAGAGATGATTAGGTGGACCATTAAGCATGCAAATGTTGAGACAAGTACAATGATAAATGATGAAGGGATATGCATAACATCTTTTGAGACCAACATCGTTGATTCTTACTATAGGTTCCCAAGATTTGAACAATAAATGACTAATGCTTGGACATGATGATTTTCTAGGGAAAAGGACTATCATGAAATTATTAGAGGATGATGGGGTGAAGGAAAGAAATTCAAATCTAGAGAGATGAAGATATATCACACCTATGACCTATAAGAATCTTATGAGAATTTAGTTGCCTCGGTTGGTAGGCTATATGGGGAAAATAATTACACCCACTTAAAGGAAGCATGGGTCCCTCTCCTACACAATATTTTGGAGGAGGGAATAGTATTTAATTGGGTTGCAATGCTTTCCTTACTCTCACTGATTTGATCATGAGGGCCAAGTACCCTTAATCAATCTCAATGCCACAGTTCTACATATCTTCCTATATTCTAGATGCCATGTGCACTATAAATCCATTCTTAGGAATGGGATGGTCATGGAACAAAAACTTATCACTCATTCATGTTTATTTCCAAAATCTATGTGAACATAAATATATGTGCCATTATGCTTAGATATGAGATCATTTCTTAGCTCCTTTGTATGAGTGGATTTTCAGGAATAAATATCCAAGATTGTCACCTGATTCAATCAAATTCCTCGAAGAGAATGGAGATTGGTATGTGGAGCAACCAAAACTCCTTACACCCTCCAAATACATGTGTGGATAGGTTTATTATCAGGAAAATGGTAGACTAGACCACCCTTCTTTGTTAACACAACAATAACATCTCTACAAAAGTTGTTCCCTACCTATTCCATTGACATAAGATTTTATGGGATGAGAAATTATGTTTTCACGAGGATGGAATGAGAGAAGATGGAAGAGTACATGTTTGAAAATGAAAGGTTCATGATCTGTGACCCTAAGAAGGTGGTAGAAAATCATCTAACTTATGTGGCCATCACTTGGGCCTACTCACATGAGAAATATCTCAAGGAAGAGATGAATATATGAGCTTTGTCCTATGAATACGTGTATGAAAATATCAACCACAAAAGAAGAAAGAAGAGAATAAAGTAAAATAATCTAGAAATTTTGGGCTTGAACTTCACAAAGATTCATCAATAGAGATAAGAAAGATTAAAACATCTATTGTGGTTGCAAAGATTTGGGGAATTTGAGGGATAATATCCAGGGAGGAGGTGAAGGTGAGGAGGGGGGGTGGATCACCCAAGAAGTAGGTACCCATTCCTAAAAGTAATATGATGATGTCATATGCTCGAATACTTCTTATTAATTAAGAATCCACCATTGGCCAAACTTTTGGGAGAATTTAGTGTTACTGTGGGTTAGTATATGCTATTCTTGTTGTTCATGTTGCTATGGAAATTTGAAAGAATATATATTCAATAGCTATAGACTATTATCATGCATTTTATATTGCAAGTAAAACACCACTTAGTGGAGGTTTTAGCAATGGTTTTTAGTGTTACAATATTTGGAAAAATTATTAAAAAAAATCTACTAAAGGCTCCACATTTAATGATAGATTTAGCAGATATTCACCATAACTAAATTTTTTGATTAGTAGAAAGTCCTAATAGAGTTTTTGTTTTGGCAGTGCAATTAAAATAGTAAGGTTAATCGATGCACACATATTTAATATGCACTGATGCATATTATCTACATTCAAAGCATGGATGAATCCTATATATTTTGAAAACATCATTGTATACTATATTTTTTAAAGCATCGATGTGATTATATTTTTTAAAGCACCGATGTGTATTATATATGATTAAGCATTGGTGCCTTTTTTTTTATATCCTTGTGCACCATGAAATCTTGGTAATGATAACTATAATAGTAATGTCAACTATAATAGTATCATAGAAGGGAATGGTGCTACTATTTTAGTTAGGAGCATCGATGTTTTTATTTCAATTATTAATGTTGGTGCGTTCTTACATGTATATAGTACCTATTCGTAAAAATCATTGAAACACACCAGTGCTTAAATAGGTGTGAAACACATCATTGATTTCAAATGAATACAATGCACTAATATGTTTCAGTGTTGATTTTTTTTCATGTTGCAAGTATGCAAATGCAACTTCTTGTTTTTTAATAAAATTTCAATTAATCATCAAAAAATAAAATATATTTTTATAATAATATTGATCTTTATATTTTATTAATACATTTCAATATAATCATTACATTAATGTATTTTATCATTTAAACAAATATAACAACTGATTACACCTATGTTCGTTGTAATAATGTTTTTATCTGCAATGTAACATTTTACAACATCAAAGATTGCAATATAATAAGAAAACCATTTTATTATATACAAATAAGGGACCCTTTGTCAGACAAAATGAGACAACATGAAGGTCCACAATAATTAAAATGTCAATAAATAATTATTAGAACTATTGGTAGCATGTCGTGATACCAATTGGGACAATATGTCCACATTAAACTAAATGTTTGATTTTTACAGACAAACATTCCAAAATACAAAACAAGTGTAACATCAATTATATTGATCATCTTTCATCTCTTGAAATCTTTTCATTGTTTGAGTTGCCTGACTCGTTTCTTCATCACTTGCAAGGGATATTATACTTGGGTTATTTGCAATGTTTTGTTGATAAGCTTGATTTAGTTTTGACTCTTCATCTTCTATATACAAACATAGAAATATGTGTAATGAGTATATCTACATTGATAGTATAATATGATCGATAGGGTAAATAAAAAATCGTATCATAGCAGTAAGTGATTCATAAACAATACACATTTTTTCAAATCCATTCCTCATGCCATCTCTCAACATATCTTCTATTGGCTCGACTCCATACTTTGTTTCCTGCAATTTTTATACGCCACAACAAAGTATAGATATAACTAAAGGTTACTTCTTGTTCCATTAATTATAAAATAAGGGAGGTGCGTGTGGGGTTCTCATAAACCCATGAGGAAAAAAAAATGTTCCTACGCATGGAGTTTGGGAACTCTTTCTAATAACCTTTCCGAGGCTTATGCTCTGTTGCAAGGACTCTAACACACAACTTCTCTAAATATTCAAAAATTGACCGTGATTGGGGATTGGACAAATTTCATTCGTCATATGGTATTGGGAACAAACCCCATGGACTTCAAATTAACATCGATGTTTACTAGAATTTGGCAAGCCTCATCTTGTATCTTAGAAGTGAGATTTTTTCATGTGCTTCATGATAAAAATTGAAGAGCATATCATTACAGCAACAAAGACACAAAAGAAAAAGAAGGGGTCAGAGTTGTAAATGGTAAAGTATATTATCAACCAATCCAATGAAGGCACCTACTATCATGTCGAAGGGACATGTGGCTCTTAGTAATTAGTACAATTTTTTTCTTTTTCACTCAAGGAAACCAAGCTTGCTCCTCTGTTATAAAAGAAATTTTGGGAACCAATCAGAGCAAGGACGGTTCAGGGAAATCTCTTCTAGATTTGAAAGCACAGGTCCATGATATTGGCAAATAAGAAATGACTAAAACAAACTATGAAGATTCAACCAATCATATCGTTAGTTATTTATTTATGTTTTTTAGAATTTCCAAGCTCTTAGGGACTTTTTGTAGAATTTATATAGTTAATTTTTTTCTTAAAAATTTGAATGTAAAGTGATCCAGGTGGATATCGGTGGCCACCCACCTATTCCAACTGGTTCACATACATATTTCATCTTGGAAATTTCCATTTTCATCTTGGCAATTTTTTTTTCTAGATTTTCGGGTCCTAAACTTCCGAGGCCGTTTTGAGGCCCTAAAAAACGTTTTTTTGGACCACCACAATCAGAATGAAAATAGAGTCAAAGTGTGATAGCATAATGTGTATTCCTCAAATAGACCTTTCCAACGGGCTATCGTGCACCTAAAACAGATATCATATGCAAAAGTTACGACCCTGGGAAGTTGATGTACCAACTCACCCCAACAGGGTCCACATGACTTTTGGCGCTTCAACTCCTTCGGTTAGGTTTATGAATGTTTAGGGTTTTGGAATTCATGTTTGATGTAAAAATTCATTTGGAGCCTCATTATACTCATATTCTTACAAATGATCATAGCCGTCACATCTCTTCTCAGACATAAGCTGCCATCATTCTAGCAAGCTTGTTTCAATTTGCATTTTACAATTTCAACATATTTCTTATTTAATAGATGTCAAGTTTTGATGTATCTCTGATATCATTCACCGTGTCTCTATGTTAATATTATCGATCTGGGTTTTCATTTCGTTCCACTCATAAATCTAGATCAGTGGTATTAGAGCGGTCTTCTCCTTATCGTTTTTAGTGCATGTCCTCGACGAGGTTAGGGTATAGGGAGTTGGGTATCGAGCTTGTTTATATTGAGGAAAAATTCTCTTACACATCCAAGAATCCTTCCATGGTGGGAGAAAATAAAGACAATGGGACATTACATCCTTTCAAAATGTTGCTCAAGGAATCCCTCGAGTGATAGAGGAATGAGATGATGAACAAATTTGCACAAATCCTTCAACGACTATCGACAAGAGACACATCTACCTTATGTGGAGGCACCACCCTCTTCAAGGTACAAATCAATTTTTATATTCCTATATTTTAAGGTCAAATAGATGCGGATGATGTAGATAAATGGTTAAACCTTCTATAAGGGTATATTTCTGTCCACATTTTTTCTGATAGAGAAAAGATTACATTTTCACTCCTCAAGGTCGTCCCCCATGTCAAAGATTGGTGGGATACTTTCTATGAGCAAAAGGAAACATAGGGATCTACATTATTTGTATTTTCACCCACTTGGGGTTCCTTCATAGATGTTATTAAGCAAAAATACTACCCTATTGGAAGTTATGATGACTTATATACAAGATGGACCACATTGCGGAAGGAAAGGGACCAAAAAATGCCAGAGTTCACCAATGTATTCCATACCTTGCACACTGAGCTAGGTATCAAAGACTCTGAGAGACATCTGGTGCTCAAGTATTGTAATGGTTTGCATAGATACATCCAGACATAAATGGAGCTTGTAGTTGCACCCACTTAGGGTTCCTTTAGAGACGCTATGAAGGAACAATACTACCCTGTTGGAAGTTATGATGAATTATATACAAGATGGACCACATTGCAGCAGGAAAGAGACCTAACAATGCTAGAGTTCACCAATGTATTCCATACATTGCACACTGAGATGGGCATCAAAGAATCTAAGATACATCTAGTGCTCAAGTACCGCGATGGTATGCATAGATACATCCAGACAAAAATGGAGTTTTTGGACATTTTTTTCTTGGGTGCAACCGATCGATATGCTATCAAAATTGAGAAAAATCTTAAAAAAAATATGTGACAGTTTGGGTCTACAAACCCCTCATAATAGAATCAAGGAAAATGTGGCCCCAACCCGAAAAAATGGGCTGAGCAAGGATGGGAAGCCTCAGGACAACCAATCCAAACCATAAACAAATAAGGACAATGGGAAGACAGAGAAAGACACTGGGAAATGGTGCAAGTTTCATAAGAGCCCCTAGCATAAAACCATTGAATGAGACTCAAAGCAGTCATTGGTAGCTGAGGTGAAAGATCTTAATTAGATGTAGGCTCCGACTCTTAGTCAGAACTAGAAAAAGGGAGACAGATCATTGATGCATAACCAAGTGCCTCCATTTCTATCACCACCAAGGTACATCCTGACAAACCTGATGAACCACAGGAAGGTGAGAACCTCTTTCATTCACAGATGTGGGTGAAGGGTACTCCATTGCAATTCATCATTAATAGCAGTATCAATAAGAACCTCATCTCAACAAAGGTCATCAACCGACTGGCTCTGCCAAAATAACCACATCCACATCCGTACACCATTGGATGTCTCCACCAAGGGAGTGATCTCCATGTCATCCAACAATGCTTCCTGGCCTACGATACCAAGCCCTTCAAAGATGGGGTATTGTGTTATGTCACCCCCTTTAAAGTTTGTGATTTTATTTTGGGCCAACCTTATTTATGGAAACGTCATGTTGTATATGAGTCTAGGCCTCGTAGTGTTATTATTACTTTGGACACAAAATTATATAGGATACCATAGGTAGTCCCATCTGTTATCTCTCCAAGAAACTCTCCTAGGTTGTAAGTCGGAGATGCTTGGTAACTTACACTTTTTGGGAAATGTTTCTAAATAAAAGTGTGAATTTGGAACAAGTCGGATGACTGGGTCGATTTTCACTCAGATCATGCATAAACACATCAATATGGACAAGGCTTTCAACCACAAATGTTCAGAGAGTTGACAAATAAGTGATGAATGGAGAAATAATTCTTATACCAGCAGAATCACATATAGACATACATGAATGGCCGATTACAAAAATCATAAGAATATTTGCAGGGCTAAACTTATGAATGCAGCGATAAGATGACAGTTATCAAGCATTAGATAAGTATAACAACATGAATAATATCCAAGTGCAAATATAGAATAGACAGAAATTTGGAATCTGAACAGGTATGGCAAAAGAAGCTTGTTTTTACTTCATATGGAAATGAAAAGTTCTGAGTTACATAGTCTCAACCAGTCTCCAAGGTCGAACCCTTGGTTCATGTTCCTTTCTAATATTTATCAAATTACAAAACAGTTGTTTGATCCTAAAAGCATGGATCAAATCAACTAAAGATAGCAAGTAAAAACTGTTGCAAACTAATTGGGATCTTTCCTGAAAATGAGGTCAAATCCCTGATTTTCCTCTGTTGACCGTTGATGATGTGTAGACAGCCTTCCAAGGCTAAGAGATCATTCTCCCATGGAGATAAAATCGAGTTGATTGATGTGGCGAAATACTCTGCTTTCTAGTTCAACTGAAATTGCCCATATGCCTTTGCAATGATTCTTTTCTTCATCATATATCAAAAATGACAGCTGAATTGAGTCTGATAATTCATTAGATATGCATTGGAAAAGGTCCCAA
>SNQJ01S0011951.1:8217-38354 GCA_010110895.2 Picea sitchensis
TTATCTTATCTTAATATTTAATGTTTTGTATTTTGTTTATATGTACTTTTGTTTTATTTAATTTTTTATTTAATATATATGTTTTTTTATATTTCATGTGTTTTAACATATATGTTTATTATAATTTTTATTAATATTAATATTATTTTTAATGTTTAATATTAATCTAAATTAACCTAAACACTAACTTAATTATTAATTAATTAATAATTAATTAGTCTAACCTATTCTAACAATACTAAACTTATTACTAACATTATTAATCTATTGTTATTTTTGTTTATCCTAAGTTTGGTTTATGCAGAGATGAGTGGCGGGCGAGACGTATTCATTGGGTCAGAAGAACAAGGGAGTGAGGGTGAAGCAGTGGATGAAGGATGCAATAGGGTGATGAAGGATCGAGCAAAATGGGTGGAGGGGAAAATGGAATCAACCGAGCCCAGTAAGACATATGTCTTTATCGCGGGAGCAATGCCAAATAAGCAGCTGAAGAATCAAGTTGCTATGATTATAGGACCCCAACACTTGGAACTAAGGAAAAGAGAAATCTATGTGCATAGATATGTTGCTATAGTGCGTAGTACTCTACTTGAATTGTGAAGCTTTGTGCTAAGAAGAGAAGGCCGATCCGAAGAAAGAGGTTAAATCTTAAAGCTTTATGCTCTGATAAAGGTAAGATAAGTGGAAATGTTTTCTTCGAAAGTATGAATCTAGGTATATTTGATAGATTTCATCCTAGTCTGAAAACTAGGGCACAACTAGAAGAAAGAAGATACGATATGAATAGATCTAGTAGAAATAGTGAAAGATATGTTATTCCTATGCATAGAAATAATTTTTGGACTAACAAGTGGATGCAGGATCCTAGAAATAATTTTTTACAATTTCATCACTGTGAACCCAGAGCACAGTACAGGAAAGGTTGGGGTTCATTTAAGAGAAAGAGAGGATTGACTCTTTGTTATAGTTACAGAAGACCGGGACATCTTGCTAAGGAATGCCCTGGTAGAGGTCCTATTTGCCTTTGTTGTTAAGCTACTGGACATGAAGTTTTAGGTTGCCCTAGAATGATTTCTAAAGTTGAGAAGATGAACATGAAACAAGAAAACCACGAGGAAGGTCAAGAGACTAAGAATATACTAAAGAACGAGAAAGAATCTGAGGCTATATTATTGTAGATGAAAGAAACATTGAATGGTCACAGAAGCATCAATTTACCATAGATATTAAAAGAGAAGCAGTGCATAGAAACAAGAATAGGATACTTTGACATAGACTATGTAGTGGACGCAGAAACACAGGTGAACATTATGCCAAAAAGTACTTGGGAAATTTTGGGAAAACCTGCTATGATTCCTTCATTGGGAGGAATAGGATTGTTTAAAGGAAAGATGATAGCCCTATGTGGAAGACTTACTCATGTACCTATGAGTGCTCATGGAACATCGACAAAAGAAGAATTTGAGGTCATTAAGTTTGTTGAGAACAATGCTTATTTTTCACTTTTGTTAGCAAGGACTTGGATTGAGAGAGATCAGATCCAAATGAAAGAAGAAGAGGAAGATATAGAACAGAAAAATCAAGAATTAAGGGATTTCATGGCTAGGAGAATAACATTCTTAATAGAATAACAAAAGGACAAGTCAAAGCAACTAAGGGCCAAAGACCTGGTTGTCGAAGTTGAAAGAATGCAAGAAGGATTAAATAACTTATCCATGTAGAAGAGAAGAGAACCTACTCCAGAAATAGTAAGAGAAGAATTATTACCCTCAAACCTTGTGAAATACCCTCAGTAGTGTGAAGTTAATATGATGAGAAAAAATAATAACAAGAATGGAAAGAGGAATCTAGAGATGTGGATCACCAGAAAGAAAGCAAGAAAGGTTAGTAATAAGAAATAAAAGCTAGAAAAATTGCAGGAGGTTCCAGAGAGGACTTTGCAGAAGGAAGGCTTGCAGAACTTGAACCTCGTTGGAATAGAAAAACAACGCAGGCTAGCACTTCGCCATGGTGAAGCAATATGATCGTTGGAGGTGCCTTGACCGTTATAATGACTCTCCAAAATGGCTAAAAACGTAGTTATTTCCGGAAATATCACCATTGGACTATTGGGATGGCACCATAACGGATGGAATTGTATTGATTGAGGAATTTCTTCTCATTGGAGGAGTCTGTTGCAATGTTGTCTATTTATCCTGTCGAATGTGTCACCGAGGACACTTTTGTGAATTGTGATTATTTGAGCCCATAGAGAACTAATTTATTACGTGCATTGCTTATTGATACCTCGCCACCCATTATGTTTACCTTGAGCATTTGTCCACCTATCTAAGATATCTGATCTCGAGCGTGTATGTTGAGTGACCTTAGCACAATAGAGAAATTCATTTAAGAGATTTTGATTGACCTCATGGCAGAGAAGGTCATGTCCACAGGAGCATAGGCCTCATCAATGAGAGCTTTGCAAGCCTCCCCATCAACTACACGTCGATCTAGGCCATCTTGAACTGCGACAGAGAAAATAAGTAAGCATTGAGATGACTTGGTGAACATGAAGCTCATCCCATTGGTCCTGCTCAACTATATCTTGCCTCTAGCTGGCATGGTTATTTGTGACAATGTCCCGAGGGACTTCAACTATACATTGATCACTGTATACCTCCCGAAGGGGATATGCACAGTTGGACCGTAGTTAGGACAGATTATGACGCTAAAATATCAGTGATTTCAACTTGGGAGTCTGCAAGAATTATGGAATTATCACACCACATAAGTACTTGACAAAGACAATAGGGAATAAGTCGAAGATAATCCCCCAACTATGGACCATGGACATCGCAAGATAAAAAATTCTTAATGTGATGAAGATACCACACTTCGGTAGACATCAGGAGGTTAATGCATGTGTTAAAATGCTCTTGTCGTGATTCCATGGAGGTTACCTGTGGTTGGATAGGCGCATCACTGTAGATCTCATGCTGATCCATCAGATCACTGGATTGAGCATGGAAGGAACGAACCCTCAGGATTTTTACCTAGGGAAGGCTGCAGATCGTGCCCTGGTGCAGCGAATAAAGGACACCTATGGCGATGTATAGAAAGGGAAGAGGGGCTACAAGGTATCCTCCATCCAAAATGGTGCAGTGCACTTAGGTTTCTGGTTGATCGTTGGTAAGCACGTCAGGAATAATAGAATGACGTAGGTCACATGGTTCATCGTTGACCTCGCAGGAAAGTGGGTCGAAGGGATGCAGATGAACTGAGTGAGCTACCTCGTCAACTAGTTGGAGCAAGATTTCCATGAAGCACAAGACCAGGGATACGAGTTTCACTTCAGCTAGTTTTTGTTTCTCATTGCCTTCATTGCTTGGGAGATGTCAGAGGGTGAAACCTTCCCTAAAGTCAAGCCATCCGAACCCCTGGCCCCGAGGTTCACTACCCTCTGGTATTCGAGTGACATGGCGAAGAAATGGAAGTCCAATGTGGTGTTCCACACCTATTACTTGCAGCTGAAGAGCGCCATTGAATCCTTCCTTTGAATGAATATGAATACACTTCATAGGTTCAGGCCAATAGAGAAGTTCCACATAGACAGACACTTCATTTACATCACTGCGCATGGAGACAAACACATGGAAGATCTCTAGTACTATTACAAACTCATCGAGGAAGATATGGAGGAAATAACCAAGGAATGGCCTGCATAATTCCTTGTACCAGTCGAATAGACAAAACTCTCTAACCCCGGCCTCATCGGAAGTCCTATAGTCACCCGGGAAGAGTATGATGGACCAGGAAGTAGAAATAAGAAGGAGAAGGAAGAAGTACAAGAAATGCACAACACATCAGAGGAGACTACACCGGATTCACCTGAAGGGGGAAGAGGTGACGAAGTAGACAAAGAAGAGGATGAAGGGGAAGAAGACAAGCAGGAACAGGGTGAAGTAACACCGCCTAAAGATCCCTTTATGGAGACAAAGACATCCAGGAAAATAAAGGTTTCTCCAAAGAAGCCCTCAATGCGGAAGAAGTCACATGCCAATAATCCCCACTTACAGAATATAATTACAGTGGATGATATTGATCTCATCATCATAGTTGTATCAGATACTTCCGAGGACATTTTACAGTGAAGCGAAGTCAAATAGGAGATAATGTATGACTAGATCGAGGAAGAGTTCAAAGGGGTACATCAGGCTCTTTATTCGAGTCATGTAGTGTCCACGACATCATGTCATCAGGGGGCATAGAAGTAGGAGATGAGCCTGCTCAACTACGTATAATAGCAGATGCGACAGAAGCTCACCTTCGTCGAGTCCAGGAAGAAAAATAAAAGGCCACATAGGCATTGAAGAAAGCAAAGGAGGAAGACCTAGAGAAACATTAGGTTGCGTGGCAAGATAAAGATGACCTCCAAGTGAAATTTATAGAGGATAGAAAGAAGCTCCAGAAAGAAAAAGAACAGTTGCTCACGAAGAAGATTGGCATTAAATAAGCAATCATTCGAGAACTTCACTCTGTGTTGGTCCTGGCATAGGTGGAAGAGGAAAAAATAAGAGACAAGTGGGGAAGCTCACTAAAGCCATTCAACAACTCCAAGCAAGAGTAGAAGAACTGGAATTGCAAGTAGTGCTGATAAATTTGTAGAAAGTGAGAGATCAGAGGGAAAAAACTGCCCGAAGCTCAATCAGAAGAATTAAGGCATTGGCCTTAGAATGCAATTAACTCAGCAATTGAAGTGCATAAACCTATGAGATCCTTACAGAGGACCCAAAACTAAGGACATTAGATTCACAGCTCCAGGAAGCAAAGCAACAAGCAATGAAAATACAAGCATGGTTGAAGCTACTATCAACGGTCGAGAATATGAAAAGGTCACAACAATAGTGTGCAGTTCAACAATAGGTCCATGCCATCCAGAGTAAAGTCATGGAAGTGAGCCAGAGACTTCAGTCAGTGCAGGACAAAGCCTGCACCCTTTTTGAAGAGATCGAGGGACAAGGTGCACAACTGGAACAAGTGGTCACCACAGTGGAACAACGCTTGGAAGGACCTGTCATCGAGAAATTCATTTAGGAGTTCGTCGAGAAGACGGCCTTGGCAAAGCAACAATTATAGGCAGCTCAAGCCAAGCTCGAGGCCTTCGAAACAGAGTGACTCGGGATGAGTCACAGGTGAGTGTTGGGGGCCTGTTGGCCCTCGACCAAGTTATGGAGAAACTTGATTGTGTTTGACCATTTTTGGGACTTCGACAGGTGGTTTGAATATGGAGCGCCTAGGCAAAGCAGAGATCGCGGGATATCGCCCCCTTTTGTGGTATTTTTTGGGTTTATGGATTTTGTAATGGGTATGGGATATCGGACAATGGGTTTACCCATGCTTAGGCCCCATTTGTAAATGTATAAATAAGTAGTTAGGCATTGTAAGAAGCATAAGATCAGATTTAAGTTGGCTTTTTGCAAGATATGTAAAGGTTTCTAAGTGAGATTAGTTGTGAAGGCTCTGTGCATACTATGTGTTGAGAACTTGTAGAGTTAAGTGAAAGTGATTGTAAGAAGGCTCTGTGTTGTACCAAACTCAGGGAAGGAGGATCTTGCAAAGTGCACATAGATCTCTTGTCCTATGCGAAGTTGGTTTTGTGGCTTTGTGCATGTAATAAGATTGAAAGAAGATAATAAAGAAGACAACGAGTTGGTGGACGTAGCCCCACGCTGGGGGTGAACCACGCATATCCTGTGTTGTGATTGCTTTGTGTTATTGATGTGATTTATTCTTAGTGATGAATATTTGTGTATGTTAGATGCATCTGATGTAGTATCTTAGTGCTTAATAACATGAAATGTTATATTTGTTTGATGTTATGTGCTAAATGGTTAGATATTCTTAGATCTTGTTGAATACTGTGTTGTTCTGTAATTAGGTTTTTTATCTGCGATGTGAATAAGGGTCAAATACTAATGAACGTTAATTTGTAAGTGCTCTGTTAAGTATTTTGATCACATATATGTGTCCCAGCTAGGTTGTAGACACTTGAGTCCTACAACCCCCCCTGCTTCTACCTCAGGTGAGACTTCATCTACTTCGCAAGTGTTGTCGAAAGGGCCGATAGTTAGGGTTTTGTTGGTGTGTTTTTGAAGCGTTGAACCTTGAGTCTACCCCTATGTCAACATGGATCCAGGATGTAAGGGATCCAAAGAAGAAATGGATGGATATGCAGTATTTCATCACTAGAGAAGAGGTTGATTGGATAATCAAAGGTTTGCCTCCACAGTGGAAGGTGCTAGTAAAAAAATAACAACAAATAAAACAAAAATGAACTCATCCAAACCCAAGGGGAAATCCAAGGCAGGCCCATCAACAAATACTAATAGCCCGACTGCTAACACCAGGAAGGTTGCGGTGCGTACTCAGGTGTATGGAAGCAACATAGTGTCAAAGATTCCAAGGAGGACATCAATGGTGCCAGGGACGATGTTCAGCGAGATGCCAAGAAAGGAGAAACATCTCAGTACAAAGAAGAAGGGGCATAAACGATGAAGAGTGGGGAAAAACCCTCACCAGCAAAAAGAACTACAACACAGGTGGAGGAAATGCGTTAAAACATGAAATACACCAAGAAGGCCTCAGTCATAACCCTGACAGAGGATGATGTTGATTTCATGGAGGAAAATGTCCATGACAGGGGGGAAGATGTGGTCCGCACCGTAGAAGAATAGAGAGAGGAGGTCATGGAAAAAAACATAGAAGTCTATGATACTCTACAACGGCCGCAAATTTGTACAGTATAGTAGGATACAATGAAACAACATGAAAAGACACAATAACCCCATGCGTAGAGAGAAAAAGACGATACAGTTCATATACTGGTGCAAGACAGTGACACATTCATGGTCACACAACAAATGGTCAACGTTGATCAAGAGAACACGTAGAAAACCATGGGGGACATAAACTGCTTTGAGTTATTCATGGATAAGATACCCACGAAAGAACTATATAGACTCCGAGCTACTATAATGCATGAGGTACAATCTAGAGCCCATGCGGATGTCACCAACTTAGAATTTGGTAGGTGGCTCACACATATTTTACACATTAACTGTGACCAGTTGAATTCATAAAAGGAGGAGGAAAGATAATGCATTTACAAGCTAGAGAAGGGGATAACAGTGGTATACAACCACATTCTAGATAATGCGCAAACACTGGATAGGAGCGCAGATGAAAAGATAAATATCATTGCATAGAAAATCGAGGAATATAGGAAGGAGATAGAGGAGTTGAAATAAAAGCTTAATCATATGACTCCTTCCGAATTCTATGAGAAAAGAGAACAACAAGTATCATTTCAGACAGATGAGATGGCAAGGGAAGCCAAGGAAGTCACAAAAATGTTTGACAGAACTATGAAAATTTGGACTACTTTGGAGGAGGATGAAAAGGTCAAAGTATTGTACCAGAAAGGGGAGAAAATTAGAATTGCAATGTAGGATTTGAAACAATGACAAAAAACCATGAGAACCACCAAACTCTTGAAGGGCACGCAGGACATGAATATCCTGCATGCAGACTTAAAAAATGCACAGATCAATAAGCAGGAAAGGTAGGCCCAGTTGGAGCCCCTCCAAGAGCAAGCAACGCAGATAATTACAGAGCTGGAGGAAGAGAATACAAGGATGGCGTAGGAACATATAGAGAGTGCAACATTTTTGCAAGAATAGATAATAGCCCAGATGGTCGAGGCATTAGCAAAGAAAGCTGCGCAGGTGAAATAAAAAAGGGAAGGAACTAGAAAAACCATTCCACATCTTAGAGAAGGCGGTTTAGGAAGACCGCACCACTTGGGTGGCTCGAGATGAGCCACATGTTAGTGTTGGGGCTTGTTGGCACAAGACTATTTTGGGTGTAGGCCTATTTTTGGAAGAGAAGGTATATTTTTGGAGCACACGGCTTAGGAGGAAGGAAAGCAAGAAGCAAAAAAAGAAGTAAAAGCAGCATACAGGAGGAAAAGAAACATGGCGAGGATGCAAATAGACTTAACCATGTTAGGTTTAGGTTTTTTTGACAATATTGTAATGGATATGATCCAGTAGAGTAGTATAAATAAAGCCTTAGGAGGCCTAGGTTGGGGTGGGGTTGTTGATTATTGTAAGTTTTGTGATAGTTATTGTGGTAGAGACAAATAAGGTAGTTTTTTAGGGTTAGGTCACAGGCTGTGGAGCCTGGTGTGATATAGTCAACCTCCCAGAGGGTACTTACCCTCCTTTTGATTGTAATATTGAAGATGTAATGTGTGTAGCACAGAGTTTGTAGCAGAATGAATAAAAGATAAGAAGAGACAGATCTTTGTGGACGTAACCTCCGAAGGGGGTGAACCATGGTAAAATATTGTGTTCTATGTGTTGTGAATGATTTCTTTTACTATTATATTAATCATCAGTTAAATAATGAATGGTTAAAAGTAATTCTAACATCATTTATTCATAGCCAATGATGAATGAATCCTAGGACTAGATGAATGATTAATGATGTTGATGCATAAGGAAAAGAATGAAACCAAGTCTCCACTCCTTCCTAGACTGAAAACACATGAGTATTGTAGTCCCCCATAAAGCTATCTCGAGTGAGACTGAATTGTGCACTCTATACTCAACATTGCCTTTTGGTTTACTAGGAGGACCGACATTTTTGAGGGTTTTGTTGGAAACCTATTTGAGATCGAAACTTCGGTCAACCCAAGTAACCAACACATGGTTAATAAAAAAGTAAATTACAAACTCGTCCATTGCCTTGAATATGAATTGAGCGATGTTGCAGAGAAAATTTGAGAGAATATCAAGGAAAAATTTGAAAGTGTGTTGAAAAGAATTGAGAGTAACAAAGAGGGCATGATTCCAGCAACAAGAGAAGTACCATACATTAAATTTATGAGAAAAACTTTAAGAAGTCTTGTATCAGCTCAAAAGAAACCTTGCAATAGCTATGAATAATACTTGAAGTCCTTAAGCATAAATTCCATATGCTCTTGAAGCATCCCTACAAATCTAGATGAAATTGTTGGAATGTCCAAAGTAAAATTGGAATAGTAAATAAGGTCCATTGTTGAGCAAGTTTTTTGAACAATTAGCTACAACAATAGTGAAGTACAAAGATTGGAACACTACTTTGGAAAAATGTTTGAGATATAAGTGTTGAGTATTTTTCACATAAGGATGACAAAGTACGAAGAGTATCAAAAGTAATGTCAAAATGAGTCACACAAGTAGTAGTGAAGGCTTTGCAGATCAAGTTGTTAATTGGTATAGAAATGGGAGACATGTCCTTATTCTTCTAATTTTCTCAAGCTTCATCATAGGATCTCCTGAAAAAGGAAAAAAGTATTGGAATATGTTGTAGCAAGAAAATGAAAATATTTGAATATTCATACTAAGAAGCCCTATCTCAGGGGGAGTTAGTACATTCCAAGGAGGAGTCAATGAAAACATAGTGTATTCAAAAGATTGTCAAAAAGGTTTTTAGCGACACCAATAGTGTACCAACTAAAAGTGAAGAAACATCTTTGATAGGGGGAGAGAATGCAGTAAAACATCAGTCAGATAGAACTGTGAAATGGAGTGACACATGGGGGGGAGAATGAAGAAAGAATATGTTCCTTCCAAAGTGTAGATTGCATATATTTTTACCAAGCCATTACCAAGAGAAACCTTTGAATATCTTAGACATAGGCTAGGTGTGATCTATTCTTCCTTTCTTAAGTAAATAACATCATTCACTACATCTACAGGTGATCCATTTGATGTTGTACCATAGGAAAGTGATTTTGGGTATGTTTTATATTCTTTTCACGAGAAGTAGTGTTGCATTTTTTTCTTAGGAAACATGTCGCATTTTTTCCTCTTTTTTTGTGTTTCCTCGATTTTCGTGTCCATTGTTGGGAAGTTTTAGGAACATGGTTTTTTCCAATGCTTTTCTATTTCCAGTTAAGGAATTAAGGTTGTTGACTAATCCAAGTCATTGGGTTATGGTTTTGGATGTCGTTGGATCCTATATGTATATTTTGTTGTAAACATTGTATCCCTATGAATGAATATAAAATATGTTGGTTTTCCCAGTTTGGATTTCTAGGGGGGAAATCTCTGTGTAATGTTTGTATTGTCCATTGTATATTTTCTATTCTTTTACTAAAAACTGTTTGCAATAAAAATTGTACAAGGTTAAAATCTACAAGTGATATTGTTTTTAATATTTACATTACTCATGAAAAGAAGATTTCTTTTGTGGAAGACACGCACAGTCGAAGTTAGATATTTGAGGGTGATTATGTGTGCATAAAGAGTCCATGAGCATGCTTTAGAATAGGCTCCCAAAGGACCTTCTTCCCAGGGGAGAATATATAGAGTCTCTGTTTGTCATTACTGTCAAAGGAGGAGAGTAAAAATAAACAAAGACCAACAAACCTGGATGTTGATACTTATTGAAAGGAGGAATTTGTTGTGCACATTGAAAGGGAGAGAAACTTAGCATCAAGGTCATTGATTTGGTTCTCAGGATATTTTGGTTTCCATCAATAAAAAAGGGAGATTTTTTTGAACATATGGTGTCATTTTTGTCAAAGTGGTCATGGACATGGTCGGTTATAGTACAATAAAATAAAAAGATGAAAACATAAGTGCACAGAAGGATCGAAGGATGAAAATATCAATTGCGCATAAAATGATTAATGGCGTAGAAGGTATGGAACAAAGTATGGTGCAATAATTCATGAAAGGATGAAAAAAGTAGTGCGTAGAAGGATCACATGATCAATGACATAGAATAAGATCAATGGAGGTCAATAGCATAGAAAAACATATGCAGGGTGCTTTGAACTAGTGCAATGAATGACGTAATGAAGTGTGTCAAGAAGAAGCCTGTATGACATGTGACAGAGTGGAATACGAGAAAATATTTAGAAGTTGTGTGATGACGTATACTGTGATGGATTATGTGGAAGTTGCGCAGATTAAAATATGCAGGGAACCTTAATCCAGTGTGATGAATGGTGCAATGGAGTGTGATGAGATGAATTCCATATGACAAGTGATGAGATGGAATGTGACAGAATGAGTGGAAGTTTGGAAAACAAGAGAGAGAGTCACCATAGGACGTTAATATTTTGATGGGAAAATGGGTGATCATTCTGTAGGGAAAATGAAACAAGATAAAGACTTGTGACTTGAGTCTTGTGCTCCCATTTCATCTGTGCATTAAGCAATCTGGAATGTAGATCGTTGTGTAAATTTTGAGGAGGTGATTTGGAGCTCATTCGTAGGAAGATTTGGTCCATTTGTTTTAGTCAAAGAATGTCGAGTTGTAACTAGACCTTGATCTAGTCAAGATTTGTCCACAATATAACAATCATGCATCCACATACTTTATTTAGACAAAAGTGTAACTAACAGGACCTTGATCTGGTCAAGATATGTCCACAATATAACTATCATGCATCCACATAATGTTTTTTAGACATAAGTGTAACTAACAAGACCTTGATTTGGTCAAAATATGTCCACAACAAAAATGTTATGCATCCACATAGAGTGATTTGAACTCAGGAAAATATATTATAAATCAGGATATGCATTGATTGAATTATAAGGTTGTGCGCATGGGAAAAGAAGAAAATTGTTATTAAACTGTTCAAAGGAACTGAACTGAAGATATATCATATAATTTTTTAATTGAAGAGAAATGTCTTATGAAAGGTTTAGTCATGTAAGGAATTTTTATTAGATAAAACATAATATAGGGTGACAAGGTGGTGCTAGGGTGAGTTGAATCTCATTAGGGATTGGTGTCCTTATCCTAGTGATAGGTTGGAACCTATTTACAAGTTTTATCTTTCTTGTGAAGGCTAGAGCTTTCACAAAACTAGTCAGTTGAAGATGGCTGCAACAAGTTGGAGTTTGTTTTGCAAGTCGGAGCTTGTAGTGAGGGTTGAAGCCTTCAATAAATTAGTAAGTAGCTGCTTACTATATACATATTGAAATCTGTATATTATGTAAGCTGTAGCTTGCATCAGGGATGGGCGTCCTTCTCATTTTGTAGCCTAATATTGAATGAATGAATTATAAGATAACATCTTTTGTGTTTTTCTCCGGTTTGGGTTTCCACGTAAACTCCCTGTGTACTGTACATGGGTTTATGTGATTGTTAAAACGTTATGTATTAATGATGTGTCCTTAAAGTGTTAAAGATTATAAAAAGTATATAGTATTGATTCANCCCCCTCAACACTGCTAAAGGTTCCAACAATGTGGAGTATGTTTCCAAGTGTATATGCATAATTCCAAATATTTGAGCATTGAGCTTAGAATATCAAAGTGATTTTTATTTATTTATTACAAAATTTTATATAATCTATTAGCTAAGTCAAAATTAAACCATGGTATTGAAAACCTGATTTTTTGCCCTAGTTTGTTTGTGAATGTGCCTTGTATTATTCCTAAGATCATTCAAATTATAGTTCCATTATCTTATTTGCTTGAAATAAAAAAATTTCTACACATTTTTCCCCTATTCAAATTAATATCTAACTAGGTACGTGGAATAACAAAAAATTGTGATATAGAAAAGAAGCGGGGAGAAATTGCTTGAATTTTACACAACTCATAAACTTGATAACCATAATTTTCTTAGTAATTACATAAGTCTATGGAGAGAATTATTTTAGACAGAGAAGGACCATACTAGCTCCTCATAGACATCTACATCTAGATCCATTGGTTGTTTAACTTTCTACCAATTGTAGAGGACAAAATCTTTGAAGTGTGACTATTTTTTTCCAAGACAAGTTGGTTAAGATGGCATCCTTTGGGTTGGTACAGGAGAAGCCATATAGGGAGGATCATACAAGCAAAGTGTTTTTAATGTGTTTGAATTTTGAGAGTAGTTTATTTTGATTCAAACTTTGATATGACTCACTGAATCTAAAGTCAATAATCTCCTTTGTATATGCTCTTAATTCGCTAGATTCTAGGAAAGTTGGGGTTAATACCCTTTTTATAATTATGTAATTTTTCTCTTTCATCCTCTTGGAATTTTTGGCATGATAAGCATGATTCCATTCCATAATCATTTACAATTCTATTTAATGAAAGTTTTCTTCACAGGAATATAATCACAATTTGGCAGCCACCTAAACAATACAAAAGTAGCACTTCAAATATAATCTAGTTAAGCATAATCCCTCATTTCTCATTATGTATTTTCCTCAAAGAATTGCAAAATGGGCTAGATAGTATTGTATGACAAGTATTCACTCTCACAAAGAAATTACCACGGGATAGATCTACAAGTTGCATGTATGTCAACTCTTGTTGTATTTGAAGAGTGGAATTCATGAAAGCCTCTCTTTCTTTTGCAAAGGCATTGCATGTATCCAAATGGAGAAAAATACTCATGGTTATCATTTCATGTTAAAATTTAGACAGTCATATATCATGACAATAATGGGTGATAAGACTTCCTTGAAGTTATAACCATTAGATTTGTGGCATGGGCCAATGATGTATCTATTATGATAATTAAATGATGTTCATGTGCTTAAAAAAATTATTATTGTGTGATCTAATCTGTATAGCACGAGTCTTTAAAGAAATGCATAAAAATTTGAGGTCAATTTTAATTCCAAGGAGGGGAGTATGTGATACCCTTCCTTTCCTAACTCTAGTTTAAAAAGGATTAGGAGGTTAATCTGAGGATTGACTGAAGAGTTTAGTGACCTTGTTTCGTAATATTTTTCTTATATTTTGTGAAATGACCTAAGTGAAGTAGGACATTGAACACTTGAGGAGGACACAAGTGGATATAGTTGGGATAAATACATATTGGGAGTCAAACAATGAATATTCATGGAGGGTAATAGGTAATATTGTACAATTAATTATTATGATACTTATATGATATTAACCTACATGATATATGTGTGGTTTTTGCATGTGAATGATATGGGGAAAACCTTGCCAAATTTCCATAGATGGGTGTGGGACATAACTAGTAAATACTTAATTGAGACATGGAGTATCAATAGAGGCACAGAGTCTCTATTTGAAAAATGTATGGTTTAAATATGATTAGGGGGGGTGCGTAGTAAGGTGCGTTGACTTGAATCCCCAACAACTAATTATTCTAGATGCTAGTTAAGCTAAGGTAAAAATTTAAAAGTCCCATGGGTGAATAAATTATAAAATAGTTACAACTTTTAGGGGTATATACATATTAATATCTTATTAAAATTTGAATTAATAATTGAAGGGAAAATAAATAATTAACAAAAATAATGGGCATTGACACCTCAAAACATGGTGATGAATAATCAATAATCTATTAAAGTGAATAAATAATTAAAATGCTAATATTGCATGGAGGGAGTGAGTTGGCTAGCCTCATTGGGTCTTTAAATATAAAGGGAAACCCTTGGTTGGGAGGGGGGGGGGGAAGGCGGCGTAAATGGAAGAGTAAAAGTAGGCTGTAGAAATTCTACCATCATGGAAAACATAACAGGATGGAAAATGGGATCTGGAAGGAAGAAACATTGACTACTTTAATTGTTTTCCAATGGATGGTAAAATCTAGGTTGTCTATATTCTGCATCTAACACTATTTATTAGCCCACACAACTCAGGGGTCTCAGCGAAATAAGTTCTCCCTGAGTATGGTTGGGAGGAAACTGGTTGAAACCATTATAGTTGGAAATATCAAGGAAATTGGAACTGATGGATGGATCATTGCTAAAATTGAGGAGACCACCTACCAATTAAGTATAAATTCAATGGTATTCAGATTGTAATTTATTTCTTAATTTTTGTTGTGTACATATTTATTTACATTTTGATTTATGGTGTTGATAACTTTGGTATGTGAAATTCATTTAATTATAATATGTTACTTCTAACAAGTATGATATAGGGACCTAAAAGCATGTTGGAAACTCTTGTGACATGTTTCTTGGATTTCAGTGCTCAATCGGTGATTGAGCTTCCTGGGTCTAAAAATGATTTGGATTCCATGAGTACTTTTAATATCCCCGATGTTCATTTAGGGGAATTTTTGAAACAAATGAGTAGGGATTCTAAGGTTTTTATGAGGTAAAATGCATTGAAAATCAAAAGCATTGTAGCCTTGTGTTTTCTATTTTCTATGCTATGTTGGTTTTATATATATATATATATATATATATATATGAGAAGTGCAGGAATTGAATTAAAGGGCTTGGACGTGTAACTTACTATATGTCAAGTAAGGTTTATGCATATCTACTTCAAAAATTGATTTTGTGTACTGATTAAATGCATATTGTAAGGATATTTTTGTATTATTTTTGTATGTATTTTATGTTTATGTATGCCTTTTTTATGTGCAAATTTTATGGAAAGTTTGAATGTAGTTTTCTTGAAGAAATCATTGAGTATATTTAATTTTAATCTTCCAAATTTGGTAAATGGGTTGTATCATACACCAAGGTTCAAATCCACACCCATGCAAATGCATGCTTAAGAGATGTTTTGCCTTTGATGGTTTGTAGGCTATATTTCATTGTAACTTACTCCCCAAAGTATGCATCCACTCTGCATCATGTAGTCAAGCTCAAATACAAGTCTAGGTGAGTTGGAAAAATAAATGCCACTGACTTTAGTTTCTAGTCAAAAGAATAATATTGTAAGCATGCTACGTATCATTATAATGCTATGTTTATGCACATGGGTAATGTTCTAGTTTTTACATTGTGATAAACTTATATTAAGCATGTTTTTCTACTTTGTGATAACAAATTGGGTGTTGTTTTTTTTCTTGCTTGGGATTTTTTCTAATATGTTTGATTTTATATGAAATATATGAGAAATTGGGGATTATGTAGTATTTAGAGCTATGGTAGAAGGAGGATACCTTCGCTTCTTGGGTTGGGAAAATACATTGAAATTTTGGCAATTTGTGTTGATTCAACATTGGAATATTCAAGAAGATTCATGTTACAATATTGAAAATTTGACCACATTACTTTGGGTGAATTTCCAATTGTTTTGGTTGAATTTCTAGTATCCAGACTGATGCCAGGTGTAGTGCACACTTTTGATGGATTTATCTCATAGCTATCTCTTCAGATGATAGCCATAATTATTGGGCCACTGGAAATCCAAGGCATGTTGTGCCCTTTGTTGGTCACCAAGTAATTTAATGGTATGTTGGAATTATTATCATTGATGTCAAAGGATGTCATATTATGACATTACAATACACACATNGTGCAGGAATTGAATTAAAGGGATTGGACTTGTAACTTACTATATGTCAAGTAAGGTTTATGCATATCTACTTCAAAAATTGATTTTGTGTACCGATTAAATGCATATTGTAAGGATATTTTAGTATTATTTTTGTATGTATTTTATGTTTATGTATGCCTTTTTTATGTGCAAATTTTATGGAAAGTTTGAATGTAGTTTTCTTGAAGAAATCATTGAGTATATTTAATTTTAATCTTCCAAATTTGGTAAATGAGTTGTATCATACACCAAGGTTCAAATCCACACCCATGCAAATGCATGCTTAAGAGATGTTCTACCTTTGATGGTTTGTAGGCTATATTTCATTGTAACTTACTCCCCAAAGTATGCATCCACTCTACATTATGTAGTCGAGCTCAAATACAAGTCTAGGTGAGTTGGAAAAATAAATGCCACTGACTTTAGTTTCTAGTCAAAAGAATAATATTGTAAGCTTTCTACGTATCATTGTAATGCTATGTTTATGCACATGGGTAATGTTCTAGTTTTTGCATTGTGATAAACTTATATTAAGCATGTTTTTCTACTTTGTGATAACAAATTGGGTGTTGTTTTTTTTCTTGATTGGGATTTTTTCTAATATGTTTGATTTTATATGAAATATATGAGAAATTGGGGATTATGTAGTATTTAGAGCTATGGTAGAAGGAGGATACCTTCACTTCTTGGGTTGGGAAAATACATTGAAATTTTGGCAATTTGTGTTGATTCAACATTGGAATATTCAAGAAGATTCTTGTTACAATATTGAAAATTTGACCACATTACTTTGGCTGAATTTCGAATTGTTTTGGTTGAATTTCTAGTATCTAGTATGATGCCAGGTGTAGTGCACACTTTTGATGGATTTATCTCATAGCTATCTCTTCAGATGATAGCCATAATTATTGGGCCACTAGAAATCCAAGGCATGTTGTGCCCTTTGTTGGTTGCCAAGTAATTTAATGGTATGTTGGAATTATTATCATTGATGTCAAAGGATGTCATATTATGACATTACAATACACACATCATTTCCAAGATTGATATATATATATATTAAGAAAGGGGTGCGGGTGAAAAAGTAAAAAGTGAAATGGTGGTTTCAAACCCATGGGATTGGGGTATTTTCCCATGGTTTAGGGTACTTTCCCATGATATTTGGGGTATTTTCCAATAGTATTGAGAATTAATTTTTTAATTAAGGTACATGTACCTCTATGAAGGGTTATGAAAAAGTATAAAAAGAGAAAGCATTGAGAGAAACTATCTGTGTGAAAAATGGATTAGAAAAGATTGAATTGTGAAATTCATTTAAGCTCATCTTGGAATGCTTGGATAAAAAAAATTCTAGGATGTTTTCAACCTTGTACTTTGGAAAAGATAGAGGAGAGATATTGGTGTACATGTGGTAAAAATATCATATGTTTCTTCGCTATACTTTCGAATATATGCCTTGTTGAAGCTAGGGTTCTTGAATGCTCCTGAAATCTATTTCGAATAGGTCATCATTCACATTTCACTTAAAAAATTGTGATTTTGCAGAGACAAAGGAGACATACATAAGTGACTCAAGTGAAATTTTCAGAATAAAATTTCAAAACGTGATACGTGACATGTTGTACAAGTTGGTTCTTGGGAAGAGGTCCAAAACAACAAGATTTGGGAAATTTTCCATTTGCAAATTCAAATTTTGGTCAGACCTGGTAAAGGAAGAAGTAGTGAGCATACCTGGTAAGAGAAAAATAAATGAGTATACATGGTAAAGGAATAAGAAGCAATCATACTTGGTGAAGGAATAAATAGTAAGAAGAATCAATGATGGTTGGTGTAGCTCATAGATTGGTGTCTCTTACTAATTTGGTGCTTAGTAGTGGGAATTGGTGTCTCCACTAAATTGATGTCTATGAATATCTATAAGAGTTGGTGACTCTTGCTAAGTTGGTTCTTAGTAGTGGGGATTGGTGTCTATGAAGATCTGAAAGAGATTGGTGTCTCTTGTTAAGTTGGTTCTTATCCATCAGGATTGGTGTCTCTAATAGATTTGTGTCTATGAATGTCTATAAGAGTAGGTTTGTGCCTACCGAGATTTGTACCAATAGGGATTGGTGTCTCTAATAGGTTGGTTCCTACAAATATTTATAAAGAGAAGTTTCATGGTTTTCTCTCAAAAGGGTTTCCACGTAATTCTTGTGTTCCATGTTTTTTAGTTAATATGTGATTGTTTTCTTATGGTTGATGAATGTTTGAAAAAACAAAAAAATTGTCTTATATTGAATCACCCCCCCTCTTAGTATATGTGTATACTCAATAATTGGTATTAGATTGGGTTCCTTCAGAAAAATTCTAATCACTTGAAGGTAGATTTCGAGAGAACACATGGTTGATCAAGAAGGTTTCTCCACAAATAGGGATTCATTGCTTGACGAGACAAATTGAGCCTTCTGGAGCCTAAGGATGAGAACATATTTAATGGCTCTTGGTTTTGATATTTGGAAATGGGTCATCACTGATTATATAGACCCAAAAAATCCACCAACATGCGTGTCTAGGAAGAATCCTACTGAAAATAATGCAAAATCCATGAATTCCATCTTTTGTGGTCTATCAAAATTTGAGTTTGTCAAGGTGATAAATTGTGGATCGATAAAAGAAATTTGGGACAAGATTCAAAATATATATGAAGTATATGAAAATTCTAGGAAGGAAAATCTCCAAACTCATAGAAGATAGTTTGAGAGTCTCAAAATGAAAGACGAAGAAAATGTTGCATCATATCTTCTCCTTGTGGATGAAATTGTCAACACCATCAGAGGAGTTGGTGAAAACGTTGAAGAACCGACGGTTAAACAAAAGGTGTTAAGTTCTCTCCCCTTAAGATTATATGTCAAAGTTTCATCCATTGAAGAAATGAAGGGTATTGATTCATTAATAAGGGATGAATTGCATGGGATACTCACGATGTATGAAATGAGGACAAAGAAAGAAAATCCATCAAATAAAGGAGCATCCTTCAAATCCTTAAAGAATATAAAGAACAAAGAACATGAGTCAAGTGACAACTTCAAAAATGAACCAAATGCAAAGGAAGGACATTTTGTGAGAAAAATAAAAAGGGGATTTTGAAATTACAAAGGTAAGCTTCCCTTTAAATGCTTTAATCATGGAAAATTAGGACATTTTTCTTATAAGTTTCCATATACAAAGTGTTAACACATAAGATTGCATTATGATTTGAGATAATTTTCCAAAATACATTGTTATAGGAGGGTTCTTGTACCCTTGGATAGCTTGACTTCAATTCATACTTTTAGGGGTTTTGAGAAGCCGTTTGCAGTTCTTGATGATTCCATTATGTAGAAGACATCATAATATTTCCATCCATATCTCGTTTAGCCCAAAACTCTTATGGGAAGGCCTCCAAAAACCCTCTCAAAGACCACATTGCGCTTCTGCAATTATTTAGTGACTAACTTAAAACTTGGATTATGAACAAATGGGAAGGTATTTTTGAAAAACAAAGGAGGTTTTTGTTCATCACATACCATATAAAAAAAATCTCTCTCAGGTTTTCAAAAAGTGTCATGGTTAGAGAGATATTAGACACACAAGTGGCACTACAAAATGTGCAGAACCGTTTCACAAGTGGTGCTACAAAATGTGTAGAATTGTTTTACAATGGTGCTACGAAATCCGAAGGTGCGCTAAGAAATATCTGGGAACTATGAAAAAATAGTTAACAAATAGCAACCAAATCAACAAGCTTTGGTTTAAAACTTTTATTCGGAGGTGTAAACTCAACAGTCAGGGGGATCCAAAGAGGATAGGTGGCAGAACAATTATCATTTGAACAAACAACATTCCACTTTAACAACAAGTTGAGATTTGTAATTATTTTTGTTTAGCTTATTTCTAGGAAGCAGTAACTGAACGTTACATGTGTTGAAGTCTTGGTATCAATTTCTATTTTTAGAAAGAGGACTTATCACTCAAATATTGGGGTAGTTAGGAAATGACTCTTTCTATATATAGATATGTAAAGACAAAAGAAAAGGGTCATTCTTTGGAGAGGGTGTTTTTAGAAGAAAAATACCCAAGGGATCTGTGGTAGGATTATCAAGAGATGATAATGAGCTGTAAGGGTATGAAATTTTGATGTTTTTCTCAAGATTTTTCTTAGCTTTCTATGTAAATATCTCAGTTGATGATGGAATTGATGGTCAGTCCGTTTCTCTAAATTCATGTAAATCATTTTCTTTTTATCTTATTGAATATGTTTTACAACTGTATGTTACATGTATGCAATATTCGTGCTAAGAATATTTTTGTATAAGATATACTGTAATCTTTTCCACGAGCATATTTAACCTTTTAATTCATATTTGGAAAGGATTTCTAGATATTGAATTATTCATCTACTATTGGAAACATTAAGAATCAAGGTGCTCTTTGGTGATCTAATAGTTTTATTACTCTATTCTTATTCATCACATCCTTTATTATATCACACTGATCTATGTTTTGTTGACCTGATTTGCTACCCATAAAATGTTAAGTCAAAATTGTTGTATTTCTTGGACTCCATGCCTAATGGATTTATTGCTTTTTCCTTAATTTTACAACTCTCATAGTTTCCTAAAACCCAAATTATCCAACCAAGTATTTTAAATTTCAAGATGTGATAGGCTTGTTCCCCAACATTCTAGGAACAACTTCTAGCGCTAACATTAAATGGCACCATTGTCGGGGAGTGAAGTATGAAGCAAGATTCCCTGGGAGATGACATAGAGCCATATTTTGATGGTGAAAAAGGGTTGGTCACATATTTGAGACTGCATCATTCACCTAGCGAATGCACTCCATGGAAGAAGAACCTGTTGGCGAATTCACTGATATGGGACAACCATAGCAATGGAAGCTATATTGGCTCGAAGGTATGCTTTCTGTGACTTCTCAAATATAGTTGGTTGTCCACATCCAGTGTTGACTATAACTGAGTGGGATGATTATCTTCTGAGATTCAGAGGAAGCAAGCATGATCATCCTGATGAGTACTTATTAAATTCGCATAAATGCATGCTTGAAAATGGTTTTGTTCATGAGGATGTCCTAATCAAGTTGTTTAGATTTTATTTAGAAGAAAATGCTCATGAATGGTGTCAATCCCTTCCTGCTGCTAGCATTCATTCTTTGAAGGAGTTTCATACTGCCTTTTATCATCATTACAGAAATATTTAACCAACTGATCTAATTTTTGATAACTGTTGTAAAGAATTTGAATTCCACATCCATAATTCTGTTAGTATTCCTTTTAATTGTGAGGATGTTGGTGATAGTAATATTGTAGACACATTTTTCTTTGATTCAAATGTCTCTTATAATTTTGACTATGATATTGAGGATGCCTCAGATTTTGATAAAGAAGTTTTTGATATGTGTTGGCACAGGGGAATATCCAAGGTTCAACGATTCAATAGCGCACCAAAAAAACCCTAACTACCGACCCTTTCGACAACAATTGTGAAGCAAATGAAGTCTCACCCGAGTTATAGGTAGGGGGGGTTGTAGGACTCAAACGTCTACAACCAGGCTGGGATATAGATCTATGATTACAACACTTAGAAGGGCACTTAGCCAACAATATGCATTGGGTTATGATTCTTATATACATCGCATATTAACCCTTATTACAAAACAACATAGTAAAAATCAAGATTAAGCACATCTAATCATTTATCACATAGAATCAACTCAAATCTAGCATTCATTCACATCATTAGGCACTAAGATACAACATCAGATGCATTCATTATACATATCATCAACAACACTAAGAAAATAATCACATAAGCAACATCAACAACATCGCACAAATCACATGAACATAGGATATACGTTGTTCGCCCCAGTGTGGGGCTACATCCACCAACTTCTTATTCTTATTCTTTATTATTCTACAATATATTACATGTGTCTACTCCTGTGCACAGAAACATAGATCCAAGCCTCACACTAGACAGGTGATCTGCGGACAATGCACTAGATCCACCTTCCTCAAAATCAGGTCAAGGCACAGAGCCAAATTCTTGATAGCACAAATCCTCTTACAATCACTTGCACTTAGGTCTGCAAGTCTTAACACCCAATATGCACAAAACTCAACAATCATTCTTCTCACTTAGCAACCTTTACATATCCTTGCACAAATCCAACTTAGACAACCTTCGCTCTAAGTCCTATATACTTATTTATACATTACACAAAGGCTTAAACATGGGTAAACCCATGGGACGACATCCCATACCCATTACATAAACCCTAAAACCCTTTGTTGGGTCCACAAGCCTGCAAAATGAGTGAGATCCAACGATCTCTACTCCACCTGGGTGCTCCATCTTTGACCAGCCTGTAGAAGTCCCAAAAGTGGTCCAACACGACCAATGTTTCCTCAAAACTTGGTCGAGGGCCAATAGGCCTCCAACACTCACCTGTGACTCGTCCCAAGTCACTCAGAGTTGGGAAACACTGCTTCAAAGTCCTCGAGCTACCTTGACTTGTTGCTTCGCCAAATCTTCCTACTCGGTGAACTCCTAAATTGCTTCCTCAATAACAAGCCCTTCTAGGCACTATTCCACTGTCGCAACCAGTTGGTCCAGCTGTGGGCCTTGTCCTTCAACTTCTTCAAAAATCGTGCAGGCTTCGTCATGCACTAGCTAGAGTCTTTGTGTCACTTCCATGAATTTTCTCTAAATAGCAATAATCTACTTCTAGAATGAACAATGTTCCTGTGATCTTTTCATCTTCTCGACTGTAGTAAGAAGATTCATTTGCGCTTTCATGGTGGATGCTTGTTGCTTCACCTCCTGGAGATGTGCTTCCAATTTCCTCAGCTCTGGATCTTTTGCAAGGTGCTCATAGGTCTATGCACTTCAATCACTCAGTTTATTACACTCTAAGGTGAGTGCTCTGATTCTTTCTACTATGTTCCTGGCATATTCCTCCCTTTGGTCGTGTACTTCTTATGGAGTGCTTGGCACTGCTTGAATATCTAGCTCCATTACTCTTGGTTGAAGCTGTTGAATGGCCTCAATGAGATTCCCCCCTTGTATCTTGGTTGAATATTCTTCCTCTTGGGCCAAGCCTAGCACAGAGCGAAGTTCTTTAGTCACTACCTCTTTGATCACAATCTTCTCTACGAGAAGTTGGTCTTTTTCTTCCTGTATCCTCGCATTGTTCTTCTCAAACTTTGCCTGAATTTAATTTTTCTCCTTCTCTGCAACTCGAAGTTGCTCTAGGTCCTCCTCCTTTTCTTTCTTTACGGTCTCTGTGGCCTGCTCTTTTTCTTGTTGTACTCGACGGATTCGAGCCTCAGTTGCATCTGCTAGCCTTCATAATTGGGTGGGCGCATCCCCCAATTATGCAATTTTCGATGACGAAGGCATAGTAGGTACTACACAGCTCAAATAGATGGCGTTTTGTATGTCCTTGAGCTCTTTCTCTATTATTTTATATAGTGTTTATGGCTTTGCTTCATGTCTCTAAAGGATATCCTCTGAGGCATATTCCACGACTGCGATGATGATATCAACATCATCCACTGTGAGTACATTCTTCGACTGAGGTTTATTGGCTTGGGTCTTCTTTCTTGTTGAGGGTTTTTGTGGAGAAACATTCCTTTTCTTAAAATTCTCGGCCTCTGTAAGGGGGTCCTTCAGTGGTGTAACTTCACCTTTGTCTTGCTTGTCTCCTTCTTCTTGGTTCACTTTGTCTCCTCCTCCTCCTTCTGGTGAGTCTGACCTACTTTCCTCTGAGGCGTTGTCCTCCTCATCACTTTCTATGTTCTGGACATCCTCCATTTTCTTATTTTTCTTCTGTCCATCATGTTTGACCCGGGTGACCAATGGACTTCCGATGATGTCAGGATCGAAGAGCTCTACATATTCCACCGGTACAGCGAAATCTGTTGGCCATTCTTTAGCAATCTCTTCCATGTCTTCATCGGTAAAATTATAGTAGGACTGCAGCTCATCCTTTCTTTCATCTCTACGCACGGTGATGTAAATAAAGTGTTGATCTTCCCGGAACTTCGCTAGTGGCCTATACTGATGCAAAGTATTCAGGGTAATTCATGGAAATGATTCAATGACGTGATTCAGTTGTAGGTAGTAAGAGTGGAACACCACATTTGATTACCATTGCTTCATCATATCATTCGTATACCATGAGGTGGATAACCTTGCGGCCAACGGTTCAAATAACTCAACTTCAGGGAATGTCTCTCCTTTTGGCATATTCTAAGATATGAAGGAGATCAATACCAGTAGCCAACTAAAATGAAACTCATATCCTTGGTCCTATGCTTCATGACAGTCCTTCTCCATCTCGTTGATTAGGTAAATTGCCCAGTTCATTTGCATGCCTTCGATGCACTTCCCTATGAGGTCTACTACAAATCCAGTGACCTGTGTCGCATGGTTCTTTCTGAAAATCTTAATAGCAATGAGTTGACAAGATAGGTGCACTGCGCCATCCTAGATAGAGGTTACCTTGTAGCCTCACTTTCCTTTTTATACATCACCATAATATTCCTTTATACATTGTGTTAGGGAGCGACTAGTGAGGGTCCAGTTCTTGTGTACTTAGTCTTGTGACGAGATGGATCAGCACTAGATCCACACTCACACGTCTATCAAGCCACAAAGACCCTCCATGAAATCATGACAGGAGGAGTTTAACACAAGCGTTAACCTCTTGATGTCGACCGAAGTGGGGGATATTCATCACATTCAATATCGTCGACTGCGCGAGATCCTTTGTCCACAACTGGGAGACTATGTGCTCCTTATTCCCAATCGTCCTCATAAAATACCGATATGATGTGAGAATCATGTAGTTCTTTATGTCTTCGAGGTTTAATTCATTGTTCTTAAGAGCTGGAATATGTCCTAACTGGGGTCCAACTGCACGTATCCCCTTTGGTAGGTACGCAGTGATCAATTTGTATTCAAAATCTCATGGGATGTTGTCACAGTTGACCGCGTCAGCCAAAGGCAAGATGTAGTCTGGAAAGAATGATGGGATATGATTCACGTTAGCCAAATCGTCGTGGTGCTTTCTTCATTTATTAGAAATCTGGCCAGAACGTTGTCCAGTTGATGGGGATGCTTGCAATACGCCAGTCGACAATGTCTGTATTCCCACAAGCATGACTCTCTCAGTCATTAGGTCTACAAGTATTTCCTCTACAGACTTCTCTACTGTGCTATGTTCACCCGAAATGCACACTCGTGATCAAATAACTTGAGTAGGCAAACATACAATGAGGTAATCATATGAATGGAGAGATCTAGAAAGCATAGCGTGATGTGATGGATTCTCTTTTAACTTGGATAATCACGGTTTGCAAAAAGTGGTCCAGGCGCAGCATCTGACGGGTTAAATAAGAAACATTGTAACAGATTCCTCCAACAGGTCTCAATGGTCCAATGATGGTATTTACAGAAATAACTTCATTTCTAACCATTCTGGAGCGTCATTCTAATGGTCGGGGTGCCTCCAACGGCCATATAGCTTCATCGTGGTGAAGTTCCATTCTATGTGGTTCTGCTATTTCGGTGAGGTTCAAGTTCTGCAAGCCTGCCTTCTACAAAGTCTTCTCTAGAACTTCCTGCAGTTTTTCTAACTTTGCTTTCTTCTTACTGAGCTTTCTTGCCTTCTTTCATGTGATTTGAATTTCTAGATTCCTCTTTCCATTCTTATTCTTATCTTATCTTAGCATAGTGAATTCACACTACTGAGGGTCTTTCAAAGGGTTCAAATGTAATACCTCCTCTCTCACTATTTCCGGGGTGGATGCACTTCTTTCCTGCATGGACAGTCCATTAAGTCTTCCCGTGTTCTTTCAAATTTGACACCTAATTCTCTAGCCATTTGTTGCTTTGACTTATCCTCTTGTTCTTGTATTAGTCACCCTATTTTTCTAGTTATGAGGTCCCTTAATTCTTGCTTCTTCTGTTATGTAGCTTCCTCCTCTGCTTTCCTTCTGATATGATCTTTCTCAATCCAATTCTTTCCTATTAAAAGGGGGAAAGGGGCGTTGTTCTCGACAAACTTAATGACTTAAAATTCTTCTTTAGTTGATGTTTCATGAGAAATCATAGATACATTAGTAACTCTTCCACATAGGATTATCATCTTTCCTTTAAACAATCCTATCCTTCCCAATGAAGGAACCATAGCAGGATTTCCCAAAATTTCCCAAGTTCTTTCTGGCATGATATTCACCTATGTTTCCTCATCCAAGACACAGTCTATGTCTAAGTCTCCTATTATTGTTTCTATGCGTTGTCTCTCTTTTAAGATCTCTAGTAAACTGATGTCTTTGTGGTCATTCAATTTTTCTTTCAACTGTAATAACATAGTCTCTAATTCTTTTTGGTTCTCTAATATATCCTTAGTCCCTTGGCCTTCTTCATAGTTTTCTTGTCTCCTGTTCATCTTTTTAACTTTGGCAATCATTCTAGCAAAATCCTCAACTTCATGGTCAATAACTTTACAACAAAGACAAATAGGACCTATATCAGGGCATTCCTTAGAAAAATGTCCTGGTCTTCTGCAATTATAACACAATGTCAATCCTCTCTTTATTTTAAATGATCCCCAGCCTTTCTTGGACCACGCACTGGGATCACAATGATGGACCTGCAATCTGCAAAAATTCTTTCTAGGTTCCTGCGTCCACTTGTTAGTCCAAAAATTCTTTTGATGCATAGGAATAACATATATTTCACTATCTCTATCAAATTAACCCTTACTATAGAAAAATGCAATAATAATAAAGATTAAGCACATATAATAATTTAGCACATAGCATCAACTTAGATATAGCATTCATTAACATCATTAGGCACTAAGATAAAACATCATATGAATTCATTATGCATATCATCAACAACACTAAGAAAATAATCACATAAGCAACATCAACATCATCGCACAAAGAACATCAACACAGGATATACATGGTTCACCCCAGTGTGGGGCTATGTCCACCAACTTCTTCTTCTTCTTCTTTATTAGTCAACAATCTCTTAAATGCCTCTACTCCTATGCATATATCCATAGAGCCAAGCCTCACACTAGACAGGTGATCTACGCATAATGCACTAGATCCACCTTCCTCAAAATTAGGTCAAGGAACAAAGCCAACTTTTTGATAGCAAAAAACCTCTTACAATCACTTGCACTTATCTCTGCAAGTCTTAACACACAGTATGCACAAAATCCAACAATTGTTCTTCGCACTTAGCAACCTTTACATATCCTTGCAAGTATCCAAGTTAGACAACCTTCACTCTAAGTCCTATATACTTATTTATATATTACACAAAGGCCTAAACATGGGTAAACCCATGGGACGACATCCCATACTTGTTACATAAAACCTAAAACTCTCTATTGGGTCCACAAGCCTGCAAAATGAGTGAGATCCCATGATATCTGCTCTGCCTGGCTGCTCCATCTTCAACCAGCCTATTGAAGTCCCAAAAGTGGTCCAACATGACCAATGTTTCCTCAAAACTTGGTCGAGTGCCAACAATATGGATTTAGTATCCCAAGATCTTCAGAGGCAGATGATATTTCCTTGACCACCGATACCCATCATTTTTGAATTTGAATCCGCAATAGATATCAAACAATCTATGATTAGCAGTGAAATCATCCAACAACCATGTTCAGATTTACAGATTGTTGAAGGTGGCAACCTTCATGGGAAAGAGACTATGTCGAGACCTTTTGATATTCAATTGAAAGAATAGAAAGAGGTATTTCTTTACAACTTCATTGATCTTTTTTCTGATTATCTAGAGTCTTTGAGCAATACAAGAGGCAAATTGTTCTTGCTGAATGAATATTGGTTCTGTTGTCCTTTTGGATTGCACTACTATAAAATTTGGGTTCATGCATTCATCATTTCCAGATCAGAAGTTTCACCAGTTAGTCAGATATTTGTATGGATTCATTGGAAGAACAATTTTACCTAATATAGAGGAAGAATTTGATTAAGTAGGATTAGGAAGAATAAATCTCTGTCCTCGAGCATCTTGTTTGCAATTAGTTTTCAATTTCAAAATAAAGAGCAGAGGTTCTCTCAAGCACACAATTTTTCTGGAAAAAGATGAAGAGGGATAAGGTCATTGTTATGCAGGTTCTTGGAAGCTCACAGGGAGCATGACATCCCCTGTGGAGCCATATGTTAACACATAATATTGTATTATGATTTGAGATAATTTCCCAAAATACATTGCTATAGGAGGGTTCTTGTACTCTTGGACAACTTGATTTAAAGTCATTTTTTAGGGGTTTTGAGAAGCCGTTTGCAGTTCTTGATGATTCCATTGTGTAGCAGACATCATAATATTTCCATCGATATCTCTTTCAGCCCAAAAATATTCTGGGAAGGCCTCCAAAAACCCTCTCAAATACCATGATGCGTGTCTACTGAGAGCACGTTGTGCTTCTACAATTATTTAGTGACTAACTTAAAAATTGGATTATGAACAAATGAGAAGGTATTTTTGAAAACTAGAGGAGTTTTATGTTCATCACATACCAAATAACAAAAACCTCTCTCAGGTTTTCAAAAAGTTTTATGGTTAAAGAGATATTATACACATAAGCGATGCTACGAAATGTACAGAACTGTTTCACAAGTGGCGCTACGAAATGTGCATAATTGTTTTACAGTGGTGCTACGAAATCCGGAGGTGCGCTACAAAATATTCAGGCGTTGCGAAAAATTATTTAACAAGTAGCAACCAAATCAACAAGTTGTGTTTTAAAAATTCTTATCGGAGGTGTAAAATCAATAGTCAAGGGGATCCAAAGAGGAAAAGTGGCAAAACAATTATCATTTGAACAAACAACATTCCACTTTAACAACAAGTTCAAATTTGTAATTATTTCTGTTTAGCTTATTTCTAGGAACCAGTAAATGAACGCTACATGTGTTGAAGTCTTGGTAACAATTTATATTTTTATAAAGAAGACTTATCACTTGAATATTAGGGGAGTTAGGCAATGAATATTTCTATATATGGATATGTAAAAACAAAAGAAAAGGGTCAGTCTTTGGAGACAGTGTTTTAAGAAGAAAAATACCTAAGGGGTCTGTGGTAGGATTCTCAAGAGATGATAATGAGCTTGATGCAGGAGCATCCACACCTCATCAAGCGAGCCAGCGCGTGGAGCAAAGAACAGCTGGATAGTGCTAGCATAAAATTTTGAATTTCACCTTGTTGTGGGTGCGCCAAACATTAATGAGCTGATGTAATGAAGCACACTTATGTTGTATAATAGATATGAAGGGATTTAATAGTTTTAATACTGTTAGATAGAAATTTATTGTAGATTTGATAGCTTCAGATATCGAGAGGGCAAACGGAATATAGGCACCCTCCTTTGTACATTGTATATTATCATTCCTGCATTCTGAAGGAAAGAGCAAGCAAAGAACTTGTGAAGAACACCCATGTACAGATTTGAATTAATAGAAGAAAGACTTTGATTCAATTCCATGGCTGTGTTTGTTTTCTATGTGTTGTTGATATTATGTTGTTGCATACTTGCTTCTTTTTATGCCTTTCTTCTATATGCTGCATATGTTATTGCATGGCAGGTTCGAAACCTAAGAGAATGAGGAAATAAGTTTCAATTGTTTCTCTATTTGAGCCAGGAGATTCCTGCATAGAGTACAGTTGAATTCCTCCGCATAGAGTGCATCGAGGAGGCTCTACAGTTAAACTCTCATTCTCGCTCACCCAGAAGTTGAAT
>SNQJ01S0011951.1:58725-110412 GCA_010110895.2 Picea sitchensis
GCAGGTCGTGGATACCCTTCAATAGCAAGACGCAGTCATAGAATTAACATGGCATTGATATTAATCATGAAACCATAGTTTTACAGAAAAATCAAAATAATTTATGTGTGTATGTATGCAAATCTGTTTTTCTTCTTGGCATGGATAGTAAGTATTTATAGAGTGTTTACAAAGTTGAGAGGTCGACCTCTGATCCTCTCAGAATAGTATGTGCATAACAAAATTAGTTACATCATTAAAAATCAAATTATGTTGAAGAATCTTCATTAAATGCTTGAAACAGAGTGAGTAAATAGGTCGTGGATCTCGGGCATCTTCAATGGCTGGAAGCAAATTCTGGTAGGACATCGAGCAAGAGGGATCCCAAGGGAGAAAAAACCATGTTATTGAATTTCATAACGGTGCACCGATATATGCAGATCTTCAACATCTCTGCTCTCTGAGTGAGAATGGAGTGCCAGATGGAGTGTTGAATGGAGTATTGGAGATTGGAGGGCCTAATCAAGGACCATAAACTGCTCTCAATTTGTTTACAATTTTAGGAAACAAACCATGTGGGACCTAATTGGGCATATTGGGCACAAAACCCATGTGCTGGATTTTTAAGATTCATATTTCACTTCCCATAAATTAAGATCTAAGTTTGATGCTTGGAATAGTGCTAGATGAAGGTCCGGATGAAGGTCTGGATGGAAGGTCGGATCACATTTTTTACCTGTTGCAAGAAAACAAGAAACGTTAGATCCGTGTAACCATTCAACTGAAGATGAATTAATCATGAAACCATTTCAAAATGATGATTACACATACCTTGTGTGATTCCATGGAAAAATGATGTATAAATCTTGATAATACCTTTAAAATGGCTAAATGAGATCATAGCATATGTAATATCGCATGAAAAAAATATTTGATCATCGCAAAAAAATAGTCAAAAACACAAACCCAACATATGCATTGGCTTGTTGATGTGCTAGCATGTTTGCTGAGATGGAGCAATGCTCTTACATTAGTTATATACATTTCAATCATACATAACTAGACCACATCCTAGGTCCAGATATCTTGACTCAATTGAAAGTCTATATGCACCTGTGGTTCTTCTTGTCACACTTGAAAAACCATCAATAACATAATATAACATAACATATTTAATCATGTAAGCATGTGTTGATTTTCAATATTCCATAGCATCATAATAATATCAAAGAATAAATCATAAAATACATATGTTCACATCAATAAATAATCATATAAAATTATATCAAAGGTCTAGATCACATCATCCATAAATGTATTTTTCAAACAATAAGGTCATTCTTGTAACCAGAATCCCCTTAATTATTAACATAATGTCATTCAAATAAATTCAAATAAAAAGAGGGCACTGCAAATTTCCCAGCCAAACATAGGAATCCATTGTATATTCCACCCCTAAGTAGGGATATGAGGTCACTAAGGTGAATGAAAATTGCTAAGGATTCTCAGGCTACTCAACCAACCCAATTTCTCTTAGACTCAACCAAATTGTTCACCATATAAAACTCTAGGCAACCATCCAATCAACACAACCTTGGCACTCTCTTCCATTTCCCCACACAACACAAGGAAGATATTTCCCTTCTTTAATAAACAGTCACTCGGGAATATTCTTCCCTTAGTGGTCTTTAATGTGAGTATAAAGAGTTCCATATGTTTTATTCATTCTGGAATAACTTAACAAAGTTATACAATGGCTCTTGAGAACTTCATGAGTATAAATATATAAGGAAAAATGAAGGTTTCCTAACATCCAAGCATTTATTCTCCTTTGTATCCTTTCATCTCTCTTATCGTGTCCATATTCTTCTCTTCCACATCTCTTCTAGGCATTCTACAAGTTCAAAAATCATTCCTAGGATGAGAATGTAGGTCTTATAACTTCATTAGTTCATAGGTATGAGAGTTATACCAATTGATGAGAACAATGATAAGAGTGGAATGAGTCCATTCAGTTTTGCATGAAGGAAAGAGTGCATGGGAATATAAATGTATTTAATGTTCACGAGTTTCCAATTCCTATGAGGATGGAGTCTCTTACACTCCTCATGTTTTTACTCAATCCCCATATTGTCGTAACTATGGAAAGTGGACTTTCCCACCAACATGTTGTCTCGCTTTCATGCATCCTTCTTAACGTTGGGGGGTTGATGACCCAGGGTTTGTATAGAGTTGACCAACAAAACCCCAAGGCATAGAAATATCAATCCTTGGTCAAAGACTGAAGAAGGTCTCATCCACGATGCCATGAGAATTAAAAATACCATATGGTATTTTTTCAGTGATGAAGGGTTAAATTACATAGAGAATTCATGCATGATGACATTCACACATTCCATTTCAACAACATGTAACATTAACATATACGTTCATTGAACACGTAATCAACACAACAAATGGCACAAACAACTGCAACTTGTGTTATTTACATTCACATAGTAGCATACATGGACCAAGAGACTCATAATTCATCAGAAATAGAGAGATGTAGTCTCATACATTCTATTGGTATTCCATTACAAGGTTCATATGCTTTCTCTCAAACTCTACATGTACTACTAAGATGGCTCTAATACAGACTTATTACAAAACTTTTTCCAGGTACAAAAAAAAATAGAATCACAACTAGACTCTTACAAAATATAGCTAGACTCATTTATCGATTGAGAGAACTCGGAGAGAACCCACTAAATGAACAACAATCATCATCATCAACAACAACAACAACTTTCTCTCTATCATCGTTGCTTCTTTTGGTTTCCTTCTCTACTCTAGCACTATGGTACTTTCCACTTTACTTCACTCGCTCTATTGACTTCTAGTCCTACACACTTCTACGATCCACATGTAGTCTATGTAGCTTGTTTGGAGTCATGGTAGTCTTAACTAACTTGCCAACTCATCCCTTAACTACTCCATGATCTCTTGTGCCTCTTGATTTAATCATTCGAGAATATTTCTAGAAGATCATATTCTTGATTCTGGAATGGATGTAGTATCTTCTAGATTCCTAGTTCACATAGTGGAACTTCTTACTAGTGTGCACACCTTACTTCATCCATCACACAGTTGTTGGTGTACATGCAAAACTGTAGTGCACACACAATTGTGTTTGTGCATGCACACAATCTCTATCCCAAAAAATTGGATTCCAATATGTCCCCATCACAATTACTTGTCTCTTCCTTGAGCCAACGACCTTTCTTATGGTGTGACTCATGCCACGAAAGGAACCATATTCATTAGTTCCTGAAGGAACTTCTTGAACTAATATCAGGTTCATCGAGGGTGGTACGAAGTTGTTGTTGGTTATTTGTTATATTATTTGCACAACTAGACCTAGTGTACACATTGCACTGTACGCGGGGGTTGGGGGTGGGGGGAAGGTATCCCCTCTATGTAAGGGGTTTGAAGGAAATTCCCATGAAAACAAAAATTGTCATCATTTTCATCCATTTTTAGTGGTTTTTCGGCACATAATTTTCGCCAATGGTTTTCTAATTATGCTTAAGGAATTAGTGTTGTTGACTAATATGGGTCAATGGATTAGGGGTTTTGGATGTTGTGGGATCATACATACATGCATACATATACATATACATATACATATACATATACATATAAATATACATATACATATATATATTGTAAACAACAGATATTTGATGAATAAAATACTATAGGTGTGGTTCTAAACATGTTGGTTTTCACAATTTGGGTTTCCAGGTTAAAATATCTTTGTAATGTGTGTGTGTGTGTGCACCATTGTATCTTTTCTATTTTTATTAAGAATCTATTTGTAGTAATTTATTGTAAAAGGTTAAAATACACATTTGGTATCAGAGCTTTTATTGGCTTCAGGGAGATGCATTTTTTACTAAGGGTTTGGATTGGGTCTGTGATAAACCTTGTTACAATGGGATATCTACAGTATTGATTCTTCAGGTGAAAAGAAATAAATGGTGAGTAATTCAAAAATAGAGATAAATAAATTTAATGGGAAACATTTTGAGTTTTGGAAGCTCAAGATGGAAGATATGTTGGTGGAAAAAGATTAGTGGATTAGTGTGGTTCCATGTAATGCACCTTCAGGAATGTCAGCAGAAGACTTAGAAAATTTGCATCAGAAGGTGAAGAGCACAATCCATTTGTGTCTCTCAGATTTAGTATTATTGAATGTTTTAGGGGATACTAAGACCAAGGATTTATGGAATAAGTTGGGAAATTTGTATCAGTTTAATTCCTTGGTAAAAAAATTGTTTGTATGGAAGAATTTGTATAACCTAAGGATGACATATGGAGACTCGGTGACAACGCATATGAACACCTTCAATATTGTGGTAAGTCAACTATTATCTATTGATATTAACATTTTTATGAAGATAAGTGTATTAGTTTATTTTTCTCTTTACTAGACTCGTGGGATAGTTTGGTTGTGGCCATATGTAGTGATTCAAATATCTTAACTTTGTATGATGTGGTCTCATCCTTGTTTTAGGAGGAGATGAGGTGGAAAAATATGGAAAGCCAGAGAACAGATGCATTATTTGCAGGAGGACACTCCCATGCAAGAAATAGTTCTAAGTCCTCAAGTGGGAGATCTGAAGCTCTTGGAAAGTTTGTAAAGGTATGTTGGAGATGTGGAAAACAAGGGCACTAAAATAAGCAATGTAGATCCAAAAGTGTTGAGAGAGGGAAGGGATTATATGATGCTCCTTCTACAAAATTAAAAACTTTGTGGATGAACCAGACGTGGACTTGGCTTCTTCAAGAATGCATGCAAATCATGAGGCATGGTTTGTAACATTCCCCATCCCAATTGAGGAACATTACAGTGAAGAATAACTCATAAAAAAAAAAAAAAAATCTAACTGATTAATTTCTTGTAACTTTCATCTACGAATTACAACCAGAAATAACTATTGACTATTAACATTTATTTAATGCATTTAAAACAATATAAAATAGACACAAACTGCAACTAACAACTCATTTCAATAACATATAGATCATTCTTATTTACAAAGTTAATGCACAATAAATAAACTCATAATACAACACATCAACAAGATAAAACACTTATCTTTTAAATAGATGTGAAACCAGCTGCTTGGGGTGGACGTTCCAACCAACCATAGAATGACTATTCCAAGTCTCAACATCCAGTCACCCCTGAGCTAAGGCTAGTAATCCATAAAAGAGGGTGGTCTCCCACTATCCACTCATAACTCATAAAACTCACAACCCACTAGTGTCTTCCTACAACTATCCTAGTTTTCCACCAACTCTCTTCCTCTTGACCTTCCCAACCCAAGGATTGTACCCATTCATTGATATCAATCCCTCAGGCATCCCATTTTTTTATTAGGATCTCTCTAACATAGGTAGCTAGGAACCTCTCAGTTGGGAACTCAAGGAAATTCATTGCTAGAAGAAACTACCAACAATAACAACAAACACTTGTGGTTTTAGTGCAAGTCACTCAAGAGTTCACTCTTCAGGCATGAAAACCCATATATTCAATATTTAGCTCCAAAATGTTGCAAATATGATCCAACATTCTTTAAAATTGTCCCTCCATGGATGCACCAACTCCAATCTCTCTTCCTTACTCTCTACTTGCTTCTCATGCCAAAAAAATGAATGTGTAAAAATGTTATAGCTACCCATACAAAATTTCCTCTCCTTATGATCCAATTGGCTATTGGTGGCCACCCACCTATTCCAACTGGCTCCTCTTGTTTGTTTTTAGTTCAACACGTTCTTCTGTACATCTTTGTAATTGTGGGTTCTACACTTCTAGGGTTGTCTGAAGCCCTACACATATTCTAGGTGGATATTGGTGGCCTCTCACGTAATCCAACTGGCTTATTTTGTATGTTTTCATGTCATCACATCTTGTTGTACTTCCAGGGTCGTTTTGGCGGCCTAAACAATGTTTTTTTGGCTCTCGATAGTCCAACTGTAGACATAGTCATATTTGATGGAGGAATGTGTATTTCTTTGAAATACCTTTCCAAAAGGCTACCATGCACCTAAAACGGAGGTTGTATGCAACATTTATGACCCCGAGAAGTTGAGGTACCAACTTGCCCATAGGGGCCCACATGAATTTTGACATTTCACCTCCTAGGGTTAGGTTTTTGTATGTCTAGGGTTTTGGCATTCATGAGTAATATAAAAAAGGCCTTTAAAGCCTCATTGTAATTCATTATTCTCAGACAGATGTGCATAGTAGCCACATGTCTTCTTAGAGATAGCTACCACCATTCAAGCAAGTGTTTCAGTTCTGCATTTTTACAATTTCAGCCTATTTCATTATTCAATAGAAGATATTGTTCACTTGATATCTATGTTATTCTTCATATCTCTATGTTTATTGTATTCATTTTGTTAATCAGTTTGTTCTGCTCCTAAATCTGGATCAGTGGTATCAGAGCGGTCTGTTCTTCATTTATTTTTCTTCATGCATGTCCCCAACAATATCTGGGTACAATAAGTTGGGACTCAAACCAATAGAGCCATTGCAAGATTGGTCATGCTGAGCTTGAAAACAATCCATGGGGGACGAAAATAAATATGATGGAGAAAGAGATCTTATTAAAATATTTCTTGAGGAAGATCTCACACGACAAAGGAACGAAATAATGGGCAACTTCACGTAGATCCTTCGACGGTTGCCCACAGGAGAAGCATCTTCATCGAGAGGCCATGCAACTCCCTTCAAGGTAAAAGTAAATTTTGATATTTTGTTATTTGAAGGACTGATAGATGCATATGTTGTAGATAAATGGTTGAATTTTCTCGAAGTGTGTTTTTCGGTCCACATTTTTCCCGATAGGGAAAAGATCACTTTTGCACTCCTCAAGGTTGTTCCCCATGTTAAATACTGGTAGGATACTTACTCTGAGAAAAGGGTCGTAGAGGAATCTGCAATGTTTGTGGTTGCCCCTACATGGGATTCCTTTTGAGAAGTTATTAAATAACAGTACTACCATGTTGGAAGCTATGAGGACCAGTACACCAGATGGACCACCCTACGTCAAGAAAGGGACTAGAAAGTACCAGATTTCACCAATATTTTCCATACCCTACGCACCAAATTGGGTATCAAAGACTCTGAGCATCATCTGGTTCTCAAATACCGTGGTTTTTTGCATAGATAAATTCAAATAGAAATGGATTTTTTGGACATCACCTCATTGGGCATGACTTAAAGATATGTTGTCAAGATCGAGAATAAATTTAAGAAGAAAAAGAGAGAGTTTGGATCTGCAAATCCCTCATAGACGAAGCAGGGTAAAGGTTTCCCCAACCCACATAGAAAGGGAATAAGTCATGATGGCCACCCTCAGGACAACTATTCCAAGCCATAACACAAGAAGGGCAATGAGAAGACAAAGAAGGACACGGGAAAATGGTGCGAGTACCATAAAATCCCTTGGCACAACACCGAAGAATGTTGCTCCAAGAAGTCCCTCATGGTCGAACTAAATGCTTCCGAGTCATAGGCCAATTCTGATTCTGAATCAAATCATGAGGGAGGGAAGCATATTATCAATGTTGAACTCAATGCCATTGTCGCTACCACCAAAGTCCGTCCAAGCGAACCAAACGAACCAGAGGAAAGGGAATGCCTTTTTCACTCACAGATGTGGGTAAAGGGGGCTCCACTTCATTTCATTATCGATAGCAGTAGTCAAAAGAACCTCATTTCACCAGAGGTCGTCAAGTGGTCGGACCTTCCAATGACACCACACCCACAACCCTACACCATCAACTGGCTTCTCCAAGGAATAGCTCTATGTGTCAGCCAACCATGTTGTCTTCCCTACGACATCAAGCCTTTCAAAGATGAGGTACTGCGTGATATTTCTCCCCTTGAAGTTTGTGATGTTCTTTTAGAATAACCATATTTTTTGAAGGGTCATGTTGTGTATGATTCTATAACCCACAGTGTTATTATTACTTTGGGTAGACAATTGTACAAGATACCAGAGGTAGCACTGCCTACTACTATTTCTTTAATCTCTGCTAAGTAATGCAGTAAGGTCATCTCATAGATCGGGAAGTTCCTCTTCTTTGTGATCCATCCTCACACTAAGAAGAAGGTCCTTGCCACATCTATGACCTCTACACAGAGCCTCTCTTTGTAGAAGAATCAAGTGGATGGGATCGTGGAACAATACAGAGACATCTTATCCTCACCTATAGGGGTACCAACACACTGCCAAGTTAAGCATCCAATTTATCTGGCCCCCAACACACCTCTACCTAATGGACCAGTCTATCGTCGCTCGCTGATGGAAAATGACGAAATTAGGTGTCAGATCCAAGAGCTTCTTCAAAATGGGAACATCATACCTAGCTCGTCCCCTTGCAGAATCTCAATTCTACTAGTGCAGAAGAAGGATGGGACTTGGCGACTCTGCATTGATTACATAGCCTTAAAAAAAATCACAGTTAAGAACTGATACTCCATTCCCAAGATTGATGACCTTCTTGAACAACTCAAGGAGGAAAAGTTCTTTAACAAGATTGACCTAAAGTATGGCTACCACCAGGTTCACATTGAAACAACTGATGTATGGGAGACAACCTTCAAATCTAAAGAAGGTCTCTTCAAATGGCTAGTCATGCCCTTTGGCTTAACAAATGCACCAACCATTTTTATGAGGTTGATGGATGATGTATTGAGACCCTTCACCAACTCCTTTGTGGTGGTATATTTTGATGACATCCTCATCTTCAGCAGAATGTGGGAGGAGCACATGTTGCATATTTAGCAGGATTTGAGCACTTTGTGACAGTACAAGCTATATGCCAACTTGGAAAAATGTTCTTTTGGCATGAATAGGGTCCAATACTTGGGATACATTATTGATGAGCATGGGGTGCATGTTGATCCAACTAAGACCCAATTCATATGTGACTGGGCAGCCCTGACCACACTGACCTAGATTCAGAGCTTCTTGGGACTACCCAACTTCTATCGACGATTCGTATTGGGATTCTCCCATATTGCATGGGCCCTCATCCATGTGACCAAGGGAAGTGGCAAGGCCAAGTTAGTGTGGGGGAAGGAACAAAAATGATCATTCTATGATCTAAAGAATATTTTTTTCTCTGCTCCAGTACTCTTCTTGCCGCATTTACAACAACCGTTCAAGATTGAGACTGATGCATCTGACTATGTTGTGGGAGAAGTTCTCACTTAGAATGGTCATATGGTGGAATACCATAGTGAGACACTCTCAGATACTGTCTGGAAATAACCCACCTATGACAAAGAAATGTTTTCCATTGTACAAGCTTGTCGTCAATGAAAACATTACATATGGGAAAAGAGACGATCATATACATTGATCACAAGAATCTGTAGTTCATACAGACACAGGGGAAAATGCTAAAAAGTGTTCCACCTACCCGCAACATTTCCATCTCAACATCAATTATAAGACAAGTATCTCAAATCATGTTGTTGACTGCCTCGATCGACTTTTTGTGGTTGCAATCACCACTGTGCTTTATTCCTATGGACATGAAGCATCCCAGTGGCCCCAACTTTATTATCAAGACTCAGACTTCACCACCACCTATCAACTATTGGGTACAAGCGTTATTTTCACCGATTTTCACATTTAGGATAGACTCTTATTCCACCTCGACCATCTCTATGTTCCTATAAGAGAGCATGCAAAGTTGATTTTGGAATCCCACTGCAGTCGGATGGCAGGACATTTTGGCATGGAGAAAATTGTGGTCGTTCTTCAGAAATATTTTTATTGGCCAAGAATTTGACAAGACGTTAGCAAGTATATCATATCTTGCAATGCCAGTTCCATTGACAAGCTAGCCATCAAGAAGAAAGGCTTACAAACCCCTCTTCCTACTCTCAAGAATCATTGGGAATCCATCTCAATGGATTACATGTCGGTCATTTCATCCACCAAGCAAGGAAATAACTATGTATTTGTGGTCATTGATCGGTTTTCAAAGATGGCCATCCTCACATCCTGCAATAAGAATATCACAACGACAGATACTGCCAAGATCTTCTTCAAATGAGTGTGGGTCCACTTTGGGATACCATAGACCATCATCTCTGACTAGGAAAACAGGTTCGTCAACACATTTTGGTCAAGTGTCTGGTCACTGTTGGAAACCAAGCTCATAAAATCCACTGCTTTCCACCCCGAAACAAACAACCAAGCATAGTTCATCAATCAAATGATTGTCCACATATTGCACATGTACAATTCTAAGAATTTGCGTACATGGGACGAGAGTCTCCCCTATGTTCAACATAGTTACAATAGGGATCTCCATAGATCCACCGGCCATAGCCCATTTTAGGTGGGTCTGGGATTCCAACCCTTGGGACCCATTTATGTTGCACTTCCTCTTTCCACCACACAGACATACTCTTTCCCTGATCAGTCTGTGATCAACAAAGCCACTTGTTGGCACAAGGGCAGACCCAGGGTTCAATGCTTCAACAACACACCAAAAAAACCCTAACTATCGGCCCTTTCAGAAACACCTATGAAGCAGGAAAAGTCTCACCCGAGGTAGAGGTAGGGGGGATTACAGGAATCAGGTGTCTATAACCAAGTTGGGACACATATCTGTGACTATAACACTTATGCATAATACTTAGGAACAACATGCATCAACCCATTAGTCTTATTCATGTCACAGATCAAGCCCTAAGTACATATCAGTGCAGTAACAATGACAACATACACTTCGCACTTAGCAACATAAACTATATCTAACACATTCAACATAAATAAAGCACTAAGCATTCATAGATCTATCTATCATTTATAACAATCAATTCACTAAGTAGATCCAGATCATAAACATCATAACACAAAGAAAACCATCAACACATGATATACGTGGTTCACCCCAGTGTGGGGCTACGTCCACCAATTGCTTCTTCTTCTTTATTAGGCTTCAATCTCTTACATTTCTCTTCTCCTGTGCACTAAGCCATAGAGCCAAGATTCACAGAGGGTAGGTGATCTACGCACTAAGCACTAGATCCACCTTCCCAAAATCAGGTCAATGCATCGAGCCAACTCCTATAACAAGCACAGAGCCTTACATACATAGTTTGTTTCACAAAGCAACTCAAAACTACTTGCCTCTTGCACTTAGCTACGTACAACTCCTTCTAATAATTCTTCTACATTACATTATTTACTTATTTATACTTTTACATTCCTTAAAAAAAGGCCTAGACATGGGTAAACCCATGGGTCGACATTCCCTAAACCCTAATACCCAAAACCCTAGTGAACCCCTTGTTGGGTCCACAAAACAAGTGAGATCCCGCGATCTCAGCTCCGCCTGGGTGCTCCATCTTTGACCAGCCTGTCAAAGTCCAAAAGTGGTCAAACCCGACCAATGTTTCCTCAAAACTTAGTCAAGGGCCAACGCACCCCCAACACTCACCTTTGACTCGTCTCGACTGACCCATATCTGGGAAATGCTACTTCAAAGGCCTTGAGCTGCCTCGACTTACCGCTTCACCTGAGCTTCCTGCTCAGTGAACTCCTGGATCATTTGCGTTGTGACAGGACCTTCCAGGTGTTGTTCCACTTTCACAACCACTTCATCTGGTTTCAAACCTTGTCCCTTGATCTCTTCAAACACCGCACAAGATTCATCCTGCACCAGTTGTAGCCTCTATGTGACTTCCATTAATATGCCCTAGATGGTAGTAATTTGTTGTTGGACTACGCGTTGTTCTTGTGATCTCTTTATTCTCTTGACTGCATTGAGTGAATTCATATGCACTTGAACTATCAGTGCCTGCTGGTGTGAATCTTGTAGCTTCACTTCCAAATTCCTAAGTTATGGGTCTTCCATGAGGCATTCACAAGTCTTTGCACTACTGTTTCTTAGTTGTTGCATTCTGAGACAAGGAATCTGATCCTTTTCGTTGTGCTCTTTTATCCGATTCCTCCCTCTGATTGCGTACTTCCTGTGGAGTGCTCGAAACTGCTTGGATCTCCAAATCTGTTACCCTTTCTTGAAGCTGCTAGATGGCCTCAGTAAGCTTCATCACTTGAACCTCGACTGCCTCATGTTCCTCCTGTGCCAAGCCTGACATAGAGAGAAGTGATTTTCTCACCACTTCTTTGACTGCATTATGCTCTGTGAGCAACTGGTCCTTTTCTCTCTGTATATTCACTTTGTCCTCCTCAAGCATCATCTAGGACTCATCCTTATCATTTTCATAAGCGGTTACATAATACCGCGCAACTCTTAATTGCTCCAAGATCTCCTCTTTTTCTTTCTTTAGGGATTTTGTAGCCTTTTCCTTTTCCTCTTCGACTCAGTGAAGCCAAGCCTCTATTTCATATGCCAATCTTCGAAGTTGGGCTAGTTCATACACCATCTCTGAAATCTCCGACGAGGAGGGAGCAGTAGGTACTGTGCGGCTCAATTGAATGGCTCTTTGTATTTCCTTCAGTTCCTTCTCAACTCTTACATACAACTCTTCTTTCTTCGCACCATATCTTTGTAATACGTCCTCGAACGCATCCTCCATTTCTCTGTGGACTAGATCGATGTCATCCTCTATGAGTGTGGCCTCCATCTGGGGTTTACTGTCATGAGTGTTCTTTCTTGCTGAGGGTTTCTGCGGAGAAACCTTCCTCTTCTTCAATGTTTTTGTCTTAGCAGGGGGATCCTTTGATGGTGTAGCTTTGACTTCTCCTTGTTTTTCTCCTCCTTCCACTCCGTATTATTTATTTACTTCATCTCGTCCTTCTTCTGCGGGAGAGCCAGTTCTACTTTCTTCCAAGGCACTGTCCTCCTCATTAGTCTCTATGTTCTGAACTTCCTCATTTTTCTTTTTCTTCTTCGCACTTGTCTATCCTGTATGCTCGAACCGGGTGATCACGGAGCTTCAGATGATGTCAGGGTCAGAGAGTTATGCATCATCAACAGGTGTCTGGAATTCCTCCGTCCATTCCTTCGTGATCTGTTCCATATCTTCATCTGTCAACTTGTAATAGGACTGTAAATATTCCTTTCTCTCATCCTTGCACATAGTGATATAAATAAAGTGTGGATCTGTGTGAAACTTAGCTAGTGGTCTGTATTGGTGTAGATTGTGTGGTGTCATGCATGAGAAAGGCTCAATATCAACCTTCAGTTCTTGATAGTAGGCATGGAACACTGCGTTTGACTACCATTGCTTCAACATATCATTTGTATACCATAAGGTGGATAACCTCGTGACCAACGAATCCGAGGATTCAATCTCTGCAAAATATGCTCCCTCCGGCATTTTCCAAGTGACAAATGTAACCAGTATGAGTAGCCAACTAAAGTGGAACCTGTATCCATGATCATGCGCTTCGTGGGAGTCTTTCTCAAGATCGTTGATGAGGTAACTTGCCCAATTCATCTACATCCCCTCCACACATTTCCCTGCAAGGTCCACCATGAACCCGGTGACTTGCGTGGGGTGGTTCTTTCTTACAAGATTTCTAGCTACAAGTTGGCAAGAAAGGCACACTGCGCCATCCTAGATAGAGGTTACCGTGTAGCCTCGCTTTCCCTTCTCAAATTCGCCGTATGCCTCCTTGATGCATTATGCCAGGGAGTGATCTGAGGTTTTTCCCTGGGTAGAATTTCTGATGGTTAGGTCCCTGCATGCTCAGTCCTGTAATCCTATGGATCAGTGTCAGATCTATGGTAATCCTCTTGTCGAGCCACATATATACACCATGATAGCACGACAAGAGGATTTTAACGCAAGCATTAAACTCCTGATGTCGGCCAAAATGAGGAATCTTCATCACATTCAGTATTGTGGACTGCATGAGCTCCTTAATCCAAGGCTGGGATACTATGCGAGGCTTCTTCCTAGTCGTCTTCATCAAATATCTATGGGGTGCGATCATCGCGTAGTTCTTTCTATCTCCAAGGTTAAAGTCATTGTTCTTCAATGCGGGGATCTATCCTAACTGGGTTCCAATTACGCATATTCCCTTCGGAATGTACATGGTGATCAATGTGTACCCGAAGTCCCGTGGAATGTTGTCGTGGTTAACCGTGCCAGCCAAAGGCGGGTTATAATCAGGTAATATCGACAATATATACTTCACATTAGCGAGATAATCACGATGCTTACTTCGCTTCTTAGACATGGGGTTGGCAGATTTCGAGCGACGTCCATTTGAATGGGAAGCATGTAGTACCCTGGTCAATGATGCACGTACTCCCTCAGACATAGATTTATTAGCCATAAACTTCTTCATAACTTCTTCGACGGATTTCTCTAGCTCAGTGCCCTCGACCAACATTCTCATTGTTAAAAAATAAGTCTGGTAGGTGAACAAATAGTGGGGTAAACAACATATGACGAGGTATGATATCACATCTTGACACACATAATCACTTTTCTGTTAGCTCAGATAATTATAGGTGGAAAAAAGTGGTCTCGGCGCAACGTCCAATGGGTTAAATAAGAGAGCATCGTAAAATATTCCTCCAATGGATAGGGATGCCTCAATCAATGCAAATCAATCCATTATGATGCAGTCTCAAAGTCTAACAACGATCTATCCTCCCATAAATGTGTTTCCTAGATGTTCTGAAGCGTCTTTGTAATGATTGGGGCACCTCCAATGGTTATATAGCTTCGCCAGGGCAAAGTCCCATTCTACGTGGTTCTGTTGTTCCGATGAGGTTTTGAGCCTACAAGCCTACCTTCTATGAAGTTCCAATCTATGAGATCTTCCATCTATTCTTTGTAACTTCCTATATCTTTTCCAACTTAGCCTTCTTCTTACTGAGCTTCCTTGCCTTCTTTCCTGTGATATGAGTCTCTCTAACTATTTCTAGATTTCTCTTTCCATTCTTATTCTTATGTTCTCTTAGTGAAGTGACTTCTCACTGTTGATGTGCTCTCAAAGGGTTCGAAGTTAATATCCATTATCTTACTATTTCCTAGGTGGATATACTTCTTTCTTGTATGGATAGGTCCTTCAAACCTTCTTTCTTTATTTCAACCTTGATAGCTAATTCTCTGGTCTTCTATTTCTTTGACTCAACTTCTCATTCTTCTATCAGTCGATCTATTTTTCTAGATTTGAAATCCCTTAGTTATTTCTTTTTCTTTTTCTTTTCTGTACCTTCTTCCTATGATTTCCTTCTGATCTGATGATTGATCTTTTTCAATCCAAGTCTTACCTAGAAACAGGGGGAAAGGGGCATTGTTCTCAATAAGATTAATGAATTCAAATTCCTCTTCAGTCAATGTTCCATGAACAATAACAGGTACATTAGTAACTCTTCCACATAGGGTTATCATATTTCCTTTAAACAAGCCTATTCTTCCCAATGAAGGTACCACAGTAGGCTTTCCCAATATTTCCCAAGTGTCTTCTGTCAAGATATTCACTTGTGTCTCCTCATCCAGGATACAGTCTATGTCGAAGTATCTTATTCTTGTATTTATGCGTTGTTTTTCTCTCATGATCTCTGGTAAACTGACATCTTTGTAATCATTCATCATTTCTTTCAATTATTCTAATGTAGTCTGAAATTTATCTGATTCTTTCTCTTGATGATCTTCTAACATGCTCTCATTCTCTTGACTCATGTTCATTCTTTCAACTTTAGCAATCATCCTTGGGAAATCCTCAACCTCATGACCAACAATTTTACAACAAAGACAAATAGGACCTATACCAGGGCATTACTTAGCAAGATCTCTCAATCTTCTATAGTTATAACATAATGTCAACCCCCTCTTTCTCTTGTAAGTTCCCCAACTTCTCTTGTACTGCACACTAGGATCATAGTGTTGGACCTGCAATCTACAAAAATTCTTTCTAGGTTCTTGCATCCATTCATTAGTCCAAAAATTCTTTCTATGCATAGGAATAACATATCTTTCTCTATTTCTATCAAATTTATTCAGATCACATTTTTATTCCAATTGTACCCTAGCTTTCAGACTAGGAAAAAATCTATCAAACATACCTAGATTCATGTTTTTGAAACAAAAATTCCCACTTATCTTATTCTATCTAAGCAGAAATATTTACCTCTTTCAATATCTTACCTCTTTTATTCATACTGGGTTTCTTTCTTGGCACAAGGCTTTGCAAGTCAAGCAGAATACTATGAACTACAACAACAAATCTATGCACAAAGCTTCTCTTTTCTTTAGTTCCCATTTTTTGGCACAAGGGTAGACCCAAGGTTCAATGCTTCAAAAATGCACCAACAAAACCCTAACTACTGGCCCTTTCGGAAACACCTGCGAAGCAGGTGAAGTCTCACCCAAGGTAGAGGTGGGGGGGTTACAGGACTCAGGTGAATGTAACCAAGTTGGGACACAGATATGTGACTATAATACTTCTACAAAGTACTTAGGAACAATATGAATCGGCCCATTAGTCTTATTCACATCATATATCAAACCATAAGTACAGATCGATGTAGTAAAAATGACAACATACACTTTTCACTTAGCAACATAAACTAGATATAACACATTCGACATAAATAAATCACTAAGAATTCATAGATCTATCTATCATTTATAAAAATCATTGCACTAAGAAAATCCAGAGAATAAACATCATAACACAAAGAAAACCATCAACACATGATATATGTGGTTCACCCCAGTGTGGGGCTACGTCCACAAACAACTTCTTCTTCTTTAATAGGCTTCAATCTCTTACATTTCTCTGCTCTTGTGCACTAAGCCATGGATCCAATATTCACACTGGACAGGTGATCTACACACTAAGCACAAGATCCACCTTCCCAAAATCAGGTCAAGGCACAGAGCCAACACCTCTAACAAGTATAGAGCCTTACATACATAGTCTATTGCACAAATCAACTCAGAACTACTTGCCTCTTGCACTTAACTACTTACACCTCCTTCTAATACTTCTTCTACATTACATTATTTACTTATTTATACTTTTACATTCCTTACAAAAAGGCCTAGACATGGGTAAACCCATGGGTCGACATCCCCTAAACCCTAATACCCAAAACCCTAGTGAACCCCTTGTCGGGTCCACAAAAAAAGTGAGATCCTGCGATCTCAACTCCACCTGGGCGCTCCATCTTTGACCAACCTATCCAAGTCCAAAATTAGTCAAACCCGACCAATGTTTCCTCAAAACTTGGTCGAGGGCCAACACCACCAAATTCATTGAGTGGATTTAGCACATCCTCCAACAGGTCCAAGAGATTTTGCAGAAATCTAATGCTAAGTACAAGCAGCACCATGATCAACACAGGGTACCACACTAGTTTCAAGTTGGAAATCAAGTCTAGTTACATTTGTAGAAGGAGCGTCTCATTGGGCCCCATCGAAAGCTCTGCTCACTTCACTATGGACCTTACACTCTCACCAAGGTTGTGGGTAGCAATGCTTTTGAGCTAAACACTTCGCCCTTCCTTGGCCTGCACCCAATGTTCAATGTGGACCTCCTTTGACCATATTTTTCACCATTATTGGACACCTTAGAGATTGAAGAACAACTCACACCCAGCGAAATCAACCCCGACTGCATGCAACAAGCATCCACTGATCAGATAGTGGACATATAGGTCAAGGGAACTCATCGGCAGTGGATCCATCTTTATCGGGTTGTCAAGGCAGGGAAACTCCTACACTGAGGCAAGTGGCTCACCCGGGGCCAAATCCAGTAGAATTTTCCTCACCTAATGGGGGGACTCAACACAATGGATACCATTGCTTCCTAAGGGGGAAGGATTGATCCAGTTGGATATTGGTGGACACCCACCTATTCTAATTGGCTCCTCTTGTTCATTTTTAGTTCAACACATTCTTCTGTACTTCTTTTTAATTATGGGTTCTACACTTATAGGGATGTCTAAATCCGTACACATATTCCAGGTGGATATTGGTGGCCTCTCACCTAATCCAACTAGCTTATTTTGCATGTTTTCATGTCATCACATCTTGTTGTACTTCCAGGTCCATTTTGGAGGCCTAAACCGTGTTTTTTTGGCTCGCTATAGTCAAACTGTAGATGGAGTGAGTGTTTAATGATGCAATGTGTAGTTCTTTGAAAGACCTTTCCAACAGGCTATCACAAACCTAAAACTGAGGTCATACACAAAATTTACAACCCTAGGAAGTTGAGGTACCAACTTACCCATAGGGGCCCACACGAATTTTGATGTTTCACCTCCTAGGGTTAGGTTTTTGGATTTCTATGGTTTAGGCATTCATGAGTAATATCAAAAAGGAATATAGAGCCTCATTGTAATTCATTATGCTTAGATGGATGCACGTAGCAGCCACATCTCTTCTTAGAGATAGCTACCACCATTCGAGGAAGTGTTTTAGTTCTACAGTTTTATAGTTTCATCATATTTCATTATTCAATAGAAGATATTATTCACTGGATATCTGTGTTATTCTTCATATCTTTGTGTTTATTGCATTCAGTATGTTAATCAGTTCATTATGCTCCTAAATTCGCATCACCTTACTTTCTTGACTCACACACTTCCCCAAGTTGATTGTACTTAACTCTCATCTGCCCAATAAATTTGGGATGTGACTACTCACACCCACCTTCTTACATGTATTCAATTATTGGCTTTGGGAACACTCAATCATAACTTAGAAGGTTCATATACCAATACAAAAATTTGGAAAAGTGGGTTGAATCAATATACATGGGTAATTATCCCTTGGACCCCTCTTGAGAATTATCCTAGTGCCCCCACCCCCCTCTTGTGTATTAATTCATCCACTATATTTTTCCATGTCCCCTTAGTAGTTGGAATCACATTTTATTATTAAAACATTTGAAATAAAATTCACATATTACATCGCTTTGTCCATAGCCATACATTATATCTACAAAAGCATTAATTAAACTAGGGATTATAGTGGGGATGTTACATTCCCCCTCCCATAAAATTTGTCATTTTCCTCATTGCACACCCTATTGATATGAATATACGAAAATTTACATCACAATACTTGAAAATAAAATCTACAAATTCACAACTCCAACAACAATTCCAACCATAATTTCATGTTCCTCTCAACCTGCCGACCCAAGGAATGCAACATTTGTTTATCATAGCTAACACAAGGGATGTATCATCCCGTTATTAGGGATAACCCAAGGAATGAGCCATTATTTTATCAAGGCGCCTAGTGCAGTTGGATAGGACTCTAAGATGCAGTTCTAGAACTCTAGCTGCTCAAAATGGAGTCTTTCATTATGTTTTCTTCAAAATTGTCAAAACGTTGCGGGTATTATTCCTCCATGCTTTCTTCATTCTCCCATGTAGCATCTTCAATAATGTATTAGTTCCATTGAACCTTTAATATCCCTATCGCCTTGTTCCTTATCACTTTGAATTTCCAGTCCAGGCTACATATTGGTTCCACCTAGAAATCCCCTTCGTGCTCCACCTGAATCACATTCCAATCAATTATGTGGTTATTCTTAGGCACATATTTCTTTAATAATGATACATGAAATAGATTATGCACTCTCATGGATGCATACAATGCTATCATTTATGCAATTGTCTCTATATTTTCTAATATTTCAAAGGTCCACAATATCTTGCTGCGAGCTTCAAGAAACTTCGTCATCTTAGTGGACTTCTTTTCTCCTTCACTTTTAAGAATACATGTTCTCCCACTTTGAAATATCTAAATACTCTATTATTGTATGCATATATTTTCTACCTATCCTAGGCAACCTTTAAATTATGCTTTATCCTTGTTATTTTATATTCCATTTCCTTTAACAAATCTAGCCCAACAACTACTATGTTTGTTGGATTATCCCAACTTACTAGTGTGTTACACTTTCTTCCATACAATGATTCAAATGGAATCATTTTTAATGAGGCCTGATACCCATTGTTGTAGGAAAATTCAACCAAATGAATATAATATTCCCATTTTTATGGTCAGTCAATCACATATATTTTGAGCATGTCCTCAATTATATTGTTAGTCCTTTATGTTTGTCCATCTGAATCTATATGATACACTGTACTAAAATTTAAATTTGTCCCAAATCCCTTGAAAAAGACTTTCCAAAAAATGTAAGTAAACTTTGGATCTCTATTTAAAACAATTTCCTTAGGAACCCCATGTAGCCTGACAACTTCTTTCATATAGATTTTTGCAATATTTTTTTCCTTATGCATTTTCTTCACTAGAATAAAATGAGTTGTCTTAGTTAATTTATGCAACACCACCATGATGGAATCATGTTGCTTCACTATTCTGGGAATATTTCTAAAAAAATCCATTGTAACAACTTCCCATTTTCATTTAGGAATGGGTAATGAATGTAGCATCCCTACTGGATGTCAATGTTCATTATTCACTTTCTGGCACTCTGGACATCTAACTATGTAATTAGCCACTTCTTTCTTCTTTCCTAGCCAAAAATATTGGTTTCTTACAACTGTAATTGTCTTCTGATATCTTGGGTATCTAGCATATGGAACATTATGAATTTCCTTCATAACTGTATTTTTCATCTCACTATAATTCAGTACATATACTTTACCTTTGTACATGATAATTCCATCTTCTTTCAGCTCATAAAAATTAAATTTCTACTAAAAATTACCTTTTTGTCATTTTTCTTTTATGTTCACATACTATTGATCTAAATTTTTTGGTGCAATAATTTTATATTTCATATTAGTCTTTTACATGTTGATGGTTGCAACATGCACCTCATGATCTCTTATGTTGAGTGCATCAACCACTTGATTTTCCTTGCCTTTGATGTGCTTAATTTAAAATTCATATTCACTCAAAAATTACAACCATCTAGTTTGTCTGACGTTTAACGTTGGTTGTCCAAACAAATGCTTCATACCACAGTGGTTTGTCCTTAGCTCAAATTTCCTCCCCATGAGGTAATGTCTCCACATTTTTAGTGCATGTACAATTGTTGCTAACTCTATATCATGGGTAGCATAATTTATTTGATGATCTTTTAGTTTTCTAGACTTACAACATACCACATGATCCTTTTGAATGAGAACTCCACTGAGCCCTTCCTTTCATGAATCAATGCACACAACAAAATATTCATCTGAATCTTCAATATTTAATATTGGTTCACTTGTCAATATCTCTTTTAACTACTTAAATATTTCTTCACACTTGGAAGTCCATTCAAACTTCACTCCTTTCTTTTGAAAAGAAGTGATTAGACTTGCAATCTTTTATAATCCTTTTATAAATGTTCAATAATAACCAACAATACCCATGAATGATATGACCTCTATCACATTCTTTGGCACTGGCCCTCCTCTAATGGTCTCTATCTTCTCAGGATCCACTATTATCCCTTCTACTGAAATTATATGCCCTAAGTAGTGAATCTTCTTTTGATAAAAGATGCACTTCTTGAGCTTAGCATATAATTTATTCTCTCTTAAAACTTGCAACATCGTTCTCAAATTTTTCTCATGTTCATCTTCTGACTTATATTAGATAGGTATATCATCTAGGAACACAATTAAAAACTTGTCTAGGTACTCCATGAACACTCCATTCATTAGGCACATAAAAATAGTTGGGGAATTTGATAGTCCAAATGGTACTACTATGAATTCATAATGCCCATATCTTGTTATGAATGTTGTCTTTTTGATGTATTCTTCCTATATCATCACTTGATGATAACCTAATCTCATGTAAATCTTGGAAAACATTATTGCACCTTTCAGTTGGCCAAACAAATCATCAATTCTTGATAAAGGATATGTGTTCTTTATGGTGACCTTATTAAGTTGTCTAAAATTGATATAAATCCTTAAGGTTCCATATTTCTTCATCAAAAAAAGAACTGGAGCTCCCCAAGGTGACAGACTTGGGCATATGAACCCCTTCTTTAAAAATTATTCAAGTTGCATCTACAACTCTTTCAATTATGGTGTGCACATTCTATAAAGTGTCTTTGACACTGGGGAAACTCTTAGCACTAAATCAATAGAGAAATCAATGTCTCCTTTTGGTGGAAATCCAGGGATTTCTCTAAAAACATCTTCAAAATCCCTTAAGACCGGTGTCAATTTTCACATGAAACTCTATGTGACTAATTTCATATCTGAAAATTGCTTCCTAGTGATCTAATAGTAAAACCCTAGACATTATCACTGAACAACTCTACAGTAAAATTATTGATTGAAAACATATGGAGAGAAGACACAAATATTAGAGATGAATCGTCAATACACATGAGACACAATTTTAGTTTTATAATATTGTTAACATAAAAAAATATTGAGGGAAAAACCAGCCCTATCTTATAACTCAAAATGCCACTAATATGCATCTTTGATGTTGGCCTACTCATTCACACATCTTCCAACTATTTTTTCTAGAGTTCTTCTCAAAAAATAAGTTTTGGCATCGTATATACACCCTGATGCATATGAGGATCACGTACACATGTGTGTTTCATACCTAACATCCCACATACACATGCTTGTTGCATAACTAAAAGCCCGTGTATACTCTAAAAAGTTGTAGAAAAATATAAATTCCAAACTTTCTGGCAGAGTTTATGGGCTATCTTAGGTTTTGCAACCATCATACCTCATGTATCCCTTGTGAAAATGAATTAACCATCATTTTCTCATATAAAAAGGTCCCTAGGGGAGTCATTTGGATATCTCAAACTAGAGGCAAGAGAACTCTACGAAATTTTCTCCCTTGTTTCCCAAGCTTTCTGCATTTTTCTCTCAGTTTTATCCTCAACATTTCCTTCCATCCATATTCCTTATACCATCCATCATTTTCCTCTTATATTGGAATGTTGGTGGTTAAGATAGCATTGGGAATAGTGCACTTGGAGACAAAGTAGAGTAACCCATGCGAGGTTCATGGAGTGGCGCCAACAAAAATCTGGTTGTAACCTCCAATTTTGTTATTAATAAAAGAAAAAAATTATTGTTTCTTATGAATCTTTTCATGAATAAATAACTCTTTAGATAATATTTATAATTAAGTATATGTTTTCCTAGTTTTTTATGTAACATTGTTTCAGGCCATCTTAGGGAGGAGGCCTCTTGTCTTGGAGTAGATAACAACCGAAAGGGATCAACATCAGTCGTAAGGACTTAAGGTACACATTTATATCTTCTTTCTCTTCCCTTAATTATCATAAGGTTGTGTTTGGATTGGGGTAGAATAGAATATTTTATATCTTTTAGGGTGTCAAGGCTCTTCCTAATAGCTACACCTATATTAGGTGGATTTTCCCCATTGCACCCTCCCATCCAATATAATATCACTAAAATTTGAGGAAAACCTTGTTCTCCAAAGTCACCAAAACTAAGAATAAATTGTTCTCCAATAACCATACAAATCATAAAACCAAACATCAACAATATTCTAGAAACATCTTCTTCCCATGAATCTACTATAGACCACTTGCATGGCTTGTTGATGTCACCTGTCAGCCTGTATGGATCTGTACCTACCTAGAAAATCAGGTACATGATTTACCTTACTGAAAATCCATGTACATACACTGTTTTCTCTACTACAAACTACATATACCTTATATGTTATTTGTCCTTCGGCAACACGTGTATATATGCACTTCGTCCTATTGAAAATTGTGCATTGTATGAAACATTCTCTCCACATGTGCGACCTTCTTTGCTTCTCTCTTCAGGGTTGGATTCACCATATTGCAAACTTTCCCTTTGATGATATCACCAATCCTCCTAGCACAAGTGAAAACTCACTTAGGCTAGCTCCATCATGTATCCACACACTCTACATGATGTGTAATGTCATAATGACCTCTCTCATTTATATACAAGTCATAGGGGTCGACATAGAATCCCCTCCACAAGTCAACATCAAACTAGGATTTCCTTGTGGGTGTGAAACCATAACACAAGCCCACAAATCCCATCATCAAACCCATAAATCGCCCACTCAAATCCAAGAGTTTTTTCTCCAAATTGAAAATGTGTTATGGTTCCCATGATGATTCTCATATTCCCAACACCTAGGGTCATGTGAGAATACCTTCCTAAAGCTACAAAAATAAACACTCCCTCTTAGTGAGTAAGGTATTCCCACCACACTCCAAAAGGTTCGTTTTGATGCTATCAAATAATCAGCACTCTCTCATAGCGAGGGATACATTCCATCCTCCATCATCACTTGGAAGGAGATATGTATCCCACACTAGATCCCCTACCACAACTACTCTCCAATATATCTAATTGATTTCTCCCTCTATCACAAAAACAAATCATTCTCTATAGTCCTCCTGACTAACAACATCCTCGGTCACTAAAGAAAATATTGTAGTCTAGCATGATCCCATCCTAAAATACATCCTGCTCCTAGAAGCCTCCTTCTTCTAAACCTCCTATATAGCCTCCTCAACTCACGACACCTCCTTGTTAGTTCTTGGAATATACCTCTCTCCCATTTAGACATGAAGGTTGGATCCCACTAAGAAACTGAATCTCCCTATGATCCTACTAACTCCCTCAGAAGTTGGACTCCCTCTTAGTCTCATGACTCCCTTTGAGTCCACACAACCTTTAAAGTTACCTGCTCCATGTCCATTGTCCTCCATATTCCTAATAGTTTTCTCCTCCCTACTAGATTCTAAGGGACGACTCCATATGAACTTTGGCTCTCTTTGAGCTAGTACTACTGGTGGGGCCACCTACCTCACCACTCATGGAGATACCTTCTCCCTCTGTACCTGCATTGTTGGTGGGGTCACTTGCCTCACCACTGGTGGAGCTACCTAATCCTCCTCTCATCTATCTCTTTTCTCATGGTGGTCACAACACACACATGTTGGTCCTCTCTAACTCCAAGAACCACTGTTTATATGAAGCTATATCATTTTGGCATAAACAACACCTGTCTAACTCAAAATAAAATGTGGTACCTCTTTCTCTCAATCTCTGAGACTAAGCGAACACTCCTCCTAATTTCTAGCACCCATAACACATTTGACACCCTCAACGCCTCTCCTAACTCCAATTGAAATGATATTGTACTAGATCCTCATACTACATGCTTGACTCCCATGCCAATCTCCACACACAAGTCTTAGCCAGTCTCTGTGAAAGTGTCAAATAACTCTCTAGCACTTGTCATATGAAAATATTTTATGTTATCCACCAACGAAGTCCCCCTGCTGGAGACTGTACCTGAAAGGGAGGAGACCAACAAGATATCCCTCTAGAACATGTCTGCAACCTCATCAACCTCTTCTAGTGATGCATGTTTCCTTCTTCCCCTTCCCCTTTGGTGTGGACACTATGAAGTAAAATTATCGTAGTCATGACACTCAAACCATATTCATCCTCCCTAGAAACCAACCAAGTCTCCTCCTAAATTAAATCAATACATATCCTCTCAAACCATGGAAATATATCTCATGCACAGATCCCCTACACAAAAGGTTCCCAAAACTTGGGAAGACCAACTCAACATCTAATAACACCTTTCCATCCCAAAAAAGCACTACATATTCCTACTCCTTAATCCATGAGGATAATAATACACTCCTGGAACCATAACACATTTTCCACTTGCAACACACCCCTTGACTTCATCTAGAATACCACTATTCTAGATCCTTGTTCTACATTCATAGTACTCTTACCAATCTCCTCATACATACCTGAGTAAAACATTGTGAAGCTCACAAACAAATCCTGTGCCCCAGTCATGTGTCGGTGGCTCCAACTAGATAAGAACCATGCAATCCTCCAAGGTAAGCATCATGCTTCCCCAATTCATGACCATCCAATGAACTTCTACCCAAGTCCATCATCCAAGTCACCAAAAACTCTCTTTGTCTGCACATGCTACCAATGATCATGTTTCCTCGTCTGAATAGTACCAAGTTGTGGTTGGAGACTTAATCTAGTCTACTCTAGACCTATGAAACTCATGTTTGTAGTTTCCTCATCCTCCTAGGTCAAATACCTCATACATATTCATACCTCACCAATGTGAAACTCTCCGACCCAATGAAGACTCTATTTCATCAAATTGTGATACACACGGAAATATCTCATCCATGCCAAAGAATCAGAGTTGCACCCATCACAAATCACTATGAAAAGTAACTGAAATTCCATCCATAGGGTTCGAAATATACCACACAATGTATTGTTGTGATCTGGGCTCTCCGCCAATCCACCAGAACTCCCAACCCATCACACCATTGAGATGCAATAGTCAAAAAATCCTCTTCTAGACAGTCTGCTCCATGTCTCAAACCATACACCATCTAACCTATTTCCACCTCCAAATGTCACTATAGCTCCCTCTCAGATATATAAATAATGGCTTGCCTGAAACAAGAACAAGAAAAAGAACAACACTCCTCCAATGTTATATCCAAAAATGTGTCTCAAATATTATCCCCTTCTCTTCATATCCCAATCTATGATACCATGCCAATTTTCACATGCAACTCTATGTGAATAATTTCATATCTGAAAATTGTTTCCTAGTGATTTAGCAGTAAAACCCTAGTTGTTATCATTGAAAAAATTTACACTTAAATTATTGACTGAAAACATATGGAGCGAATTTTTTTTTATCATAAATGAATCATCAATATACATGAGCCACAATTTCATTTATGGAATCTTGTTAACATTAGAAATCATGAGGGAAAAAATATTCCTCCTAGACAATACAATATCACCAAAGTATGAGGACAACCTTGTCCTCCAAAGTCACCAAAACTAAGAACAACCTTGTTCTCCAATAACCATACAAATAAGAAAACCAAACCTCAACAATATTCTGGAAATCTATTTTTCCCATGAATCTATTGTAGACTACTTGTACAACCTACTAACATCACATGCCAACCTGTAGGGATGTGTACCTGCCTAGAAAATCAAATATGTGGTTCACCTTACAAGAAAACGTCTTACACAAGTTGTTTTATCTACTACAAACCACGTATACCCTATACACAATTCATCCTTCTACAACATGTGTATATACGTGCTTTGTTCTCCTTCAAACTTTGGTTTGTATGAAAACTTTGCTCCACATGTGCAACCTTCTTCACTTCTCTCTTCAGGGCCAAATTCGCCACCTTGCAGACTTTCTCTTCACTGAGATCACCAATCCTCCTAGCACATGTGCAAACTCACTTATGTTAGCTCCATCATGTCTCCACACACTCTACATGATTTGTAATTTCAAAATGACCTCTCTCCTTTATATACAAGTCCTAGGGGTCAACATAGGATCCCATCCACATGTCAACATAAAACTAGGCTTTAATTGTGGTTGTGAAGCCCCAACACAAGCTGACAAATCCCATCATCAAACCCATGAATCACCCCCTCAAATCCAAGGCGATTTTCTCCAAACTGAAAGTGTGATGTGGTTCCCATGACAATTCCCACATGCCCAACACCTAGGTTCATGTGAGAATACATGTTCCAAGCTAAGAAAATAAACAACCATATGGTATTCAATGCTTACCACTTTGTCTCTAGATGCCTCTTCCATATGGGATGCAAAAATATGACATCCCTTCCTGAAACTATTTTTCAATTGCATAGCTACAAAAATCTGACATCTCTTCCTTGCTTCCATTCTTCATCAGTACATGTAATTTTATTTTTGTAACAGTCTAGGACAACATGGTGTTTTTCCAACCAATCCATGCTAATTATACAATCATATGAACTCGATGGTATGATTTTTACATCTACCTTTTTGTTGAGTCCATTCATGTCTATCAGACAATCTTTAACCAACTCATTAATTTTCCTCTTATCCCAGTGGAAAATTGAACTAACCAAGATTTATTCTTCTTACTCCTTTGCAACTTAAATCTTTCAATAATTTAAGAGTTTATGTAACTATGGGTAGTTCCAGAATCAATTAAAATTTCTATGGGATGGTTGTCAATCTTACCTTCCACTTCAATCATGGGGGATTTATATTCCTCTTGCTTGTTGTTCAAGGATGCATAAATCCTTGGCATGTTTCCTCCCATGTCTTACATTGTTTCATCCTCCTGAATGTTGTGGAAATTCCTCATTCTTTCTCCTTTGTTAGGGAAGTCCCTATATAAGTTATTTCCCACACATCCCCAACATTGTACAAGCTATTTCCTTGGCATTTTCCCAAATGGATCTGCAGTATTGTGCTCATTTTGGGATGATTGTCCTTGTTGATTTTCTTGGGTTTTTTTCTTGAAAAAGGGTGGATTAAAACCTTTATTCCTTTGATCCTTTTCCCCTTTCATCTTCGCATTCCAATATTTTTGGAAAATTGGCCTTCCTCTACTCTACTCATAAATATTCCTTGCTCTCCTTAAGGTTTCCTCCAAAGCATTGGGGTTATCATATTGTATCTTGTAACTGTAGAAGGAGGGTAACCCAATTAGAAACCTTTGTATTTTTACCTTCTCATCCTTGATGAAGTCAACATACTTCAGCAATTCAAATAATCTCTTTTCATATTCATCCATTTTCATACTTCCCAACTTGATTTCAAAGAACTCTTTCATTTTTATTTCATAGAATTTCTCAGATATATATTTCTCTACAAAATATCTTTTGAATTTCCTCCATGCGATCCTTTTCTCATCAAGGTTATTTCCTTGCTTAAGTTGGTTCCACCACATGGCTATCTTTCCTTGCAAGTGGTAGGTTGCAATTCTAACTTCTATCCTTGAGGGGTAATCATGCAGTTGGAAATATTTCTTCATTTCCAATGGCCAAGCCTCAGTTTCTTCTAATTTCTTATGCTCACCATTGAAAGTTGGTGGCTTGATCTTCCTCAACTCACCTTGCAAGATGTTTTCCTCAGGCCTTCTTCTTTTCCTCCTAAGTAGAGACACAATTGGGTTTCTCCCTGGCCCTGAAATGGCATGTGTTCTTCTTCTGGACTATTTTGGAGAATGATGGCACATGATTATTCTTCTTGACTTCCTATCATTTCCATGATCATCCCTTTTTCTATGGGATCTGGATGGTGTCATTTATCTAGAACTAGTTGATTGCTTAGTGTCACACTCCTTGTTAATGTGATTATGCAATATGTTTAAGTTATGAATTATATATTATTTATCCTTCATAATCATTTCATTATCATCTCTATAGCTATTCACTTCTCTATGCAGACTTCTCATAGTTACAGGCTCCTGCCTGCCCCTTCTTCCATTTGACTTTGTCTCATCATTACCCATGTCGAAATGCAAAATTATTATATCTTCCTCATGGATGTATGACCCTTGATCATCATCCATAAATACATTCCTCATATAAGAACCAAATTTTCTTTTGTGTACCTCTAATTCTGCAAGAAATGTGCATGTAATAATTATTGTTAGAAAATGCATAGCATAAAACATTTCATCAATTAGAATGCAGGTCATTCTTTATCCTAATTTATGAAGGAAAAAATGCACCAAAAAAAACATGCTTCCTTAGAGGCATTCCTCTCTGAAACATCTTTCCAATGACTCTACCCATTCCTCTCTGAAACATCTTTCCAATGACTCTACCCATTCCTCAATATGAGTTATGAGTGAAAAGTTATAACACCCACATGGTGCGATTTTCCACTCATTTACTGCTATAGAAATATATTTATTAATTTATAGAAAGTTGTATTGCCCAATTCAAAATTTTAGGTTGATATATGTATTATAATTCTCAACACCTTTCCATTGACTATTTTTTTTTTCAAATCCAAGCTCCGAGATCGAAGTTATGGTCCGGAGATGTTTAGGTTGTTTTACCCAATTTATCCTTGTATGTTACAGGTGTCTTATTTTTCTTCCTAGAAATGTTTACATACCCAAATCCTAAATATGGCTCCGTGACTATCTTATACGGATATTAATATTTCCATATACTTCTCATATTCCCCAAACGAACTTCTGAGCAGGGAGTTATTCCCTCTAGAAGTAATCTAGTACCAAAATTTTACCCTTATTGTTTTGGTTGTAACTTTCTCATACAAGCTCTATTTTGCAAATAATTTAGCTCATTAGATAGCTCTAAATGAGTTATTTTATGTGATTTGCACTCATTATATATATCTCATTGGATATCTTGGTACACTTTATTCTCATGGGTTTTTATTGGCTAAAAACGTCATCTAGGGTCTCAAAATCACCCAAGTTAATGACCTTCAAAAACCACAAAATTTCGCACAAAATTAATTATTTTACTGTGTTAACAACCATTCAATTTGAGTCATTGATCTAAAATAATTTGGATTCTGATCCATTGATCTACGCTCCATCGGAGTTCAGTGATCGAAGTTCTCCTTTGGAATTGCACGTCATTTTCCCAAAGTATTGACCAGACCATCAGTCATCGACCCACTCCCCCAACTTTAAATTTCACACAAGTCTAAACCAATCGAACCGACCATCAGTCATTGGTTTTTTCCATTGGTGAATGGAAATCATCACTAATTTGGTCGATGTATGACTATCATCCCATCAACCATCGGTCATCCCCACCGACTAATGAAAAAACTTCCTCAATTCAATTGACCCGACCATCTCTATTGGATGACGTGGAAACTACTGATGTGGCATGATACATGGATGATGATGTGGAATGACACATCATTCTGAGGTGTCAACTTGGTTGACGTGGTATGACATGTGGATTTTTATGTGGCATGATATGTCATCACCCTCCTTCCTTCATTGACCATCGGTTGATTCTCTTGGGTGACCCAAACATATTGTCCAATTCATTTGATGTCTGACAATCGACCAATTGATCGCTTGGTCGTTTCCCTTTGGTCAAATTTCAACTCTTTTCTATATTAGTTGATTTCCAACCATTGTCCCATCAATAGTTGGAAATTTCTATTGGAAACTTAAAACACTTCGTCGAATCAGGCCGACGCCCAATCATCATCCCATCGACTATCGACGATTTCCTTGGAGACCAAACCAAACTCTTTGCCAACTTGTCCAACCCGAACATCAACTATCAACCATTTCTCTTGGAAAAATTAGACACTTCGAAATTTTGAACAAAAACCCAGGTGAATCTAGGTCATCAATCTCTCACTCAAGATGATCTTGGTCATCGATTTTGCTCCAACCTCCCAATTACCAAAATGAATACAAACCGCTGATCTGATTCATTTCCCCAATCGTCAAAATTTAATCATGTCCATCAATTTACTTGATCTTTCAAAATGTTGATGCCTTATGGATTTTTAAATTTATCAAAGCGAATATCGATCGTCAATCTTGATATCAAACATGATCTCATCTGTCGATTCGCCAAACTATCTACAACTCTACAATGACCATTAAAACTCAAAATTAAACCATTCCAGGCCAAATTCGGCTGTACAAATTTTCATATTGGCTCCATTAAACCTCTTAAAAATATCTGAGTCATTTAAACTCGAACCTTACTCATGAATTTGGGGATTTTTCTCTAATTTTTCACCATTTTCCCCAAACTTGTCACAAAAAAAAACTACAACAACGAATTTTTCAAATTCACACTAGTTTGAGCCCATACAAGCCCATTGTTTGAACCACGGGCCTCTTATACCATAATGTAAAATTCCCTAGCCCAACTGAGGAACATTACAGTGCAAAATAACTCATAAAAACAAAAAATTATGCTAGTTGATTAATTTACTGTAACTTTTAGCTACAAATTACAACCAGAAATAACTACTATCTATTACCATTTATTTAATGCACTTACAACAATCTAAAATAGACACAAAATGAAACTAACAACTCATTTCAACAACATATATATAATTCTCAGTTATAGAGATAATGCACAACAAATAAACTCATAACACAACATAGCAACAAGACAAAACACTTATCTTTAAAATATATGTGCAGCCAACTGCTTGGGATGGATGATCCACCCAGCCATAGGCTGACTATTACAAGTCTCAATAGCAGAGAACCCCTATGCTAAGGATAGTAATCCACAAAAGATGGTGGTCTCCCACTGTCCATTCAAAGCTCATAAAACTCACAATCCACTGGTATCTTCTTACAACTATCCAAATTTTCCACCATATCTCTTCCTCTTGAATTTACAAACCCAAGGAATGTACCCCTTCATCGATCTCAATCCATCATGCATCCGATTAGTTTATCATATTCTCTCTGGAAAAGGTAGCTAGGAATATGTCAGCTGATAAATCAAGGGAATTCACTGCTAGGAAAATCTACCAGCAACAACAAACACTTTTTGTTTTAGTGCAAATCACTCAGGATTTCACTCTTCAGGATTGACAACCTAGATATTCAATATTTAGATTCAAAATGATCTAGATACGCTCCAAAATTATCTAAAATTATCCCTCCATGGATGCACCAAATCCAAGCTCTCTTCCTTACTCTCTACTTGTTGCTCATGCCCAAAAATTGAATGTGTAAAATTGTTGTAGCTACCCATACGAATTTTCCTCTCTTTAGCTTACTTTCTTGACTCACACACTTCCCCAAGTTGATTTTGCTCAACCCCCATGTGCCCAATAAATTTGGGATGTGACTACTCACACCCACCCTCGTACATGTATTCAATGATTGGCTTTGGGAACACTCAATAAAAAATTAGAAGGTTCATATACCAATAACAAAATTAGTAAAAATGGGTTGAATTAATATACATGGGTAATTCCACCTTGGAACCCTCTTGACCATTATCCTAGACTCTCCCTCCTCTTTTGGATTAATTTATCCCCCATATCTGTCCATGTCCCCTTAGCAGATGACATCACATTTTATTATTAAAAAATTTGAAATACAATCTGCATATTACATTGCTTTGTTCGTAGCCACACATTATATATACATAAGAAATAATTAAACTGGGGATTATAGTGGGGATGTTTCATGGTTGATTGACTCAAGTGCATCCTTTCATATGACTCCTGAGAGATATTGGTTCTATGAATATGAAAGGTATGATGGAGGTCATGTTTTCCTAGGTGATGAATCGATATCCAAATTCATAGGAAGAGGAAAATTCTAGTTGAAGCTCATGAATCGAAGGATTAGAACACTCCTAGGTGTTATTCACATCTCAGGATTGGCCATAAATTTAATTTTTGTAAGCAAAATGGACGATGCAAGGGTAAAAATAGTGTTTGAGAAATAAACTTGTAGGATGGTTCAAGGAGCAATGGTGTTGTTGAAGGGAGTTCGGATTGGAATTTTGTATAATATGTAGGGAAGAACTATTAGTGATGGGTGCAATAGTTCATAATATTAGAGATGAAGAATAAAAAACTCCTAAAGTCTCTGGAGAAAAGACTATGTTGTGGCATCAAAGATTGGGACATATCAGAGAGAATGGGATTCATGTACTATGTTGGCACATGTGTAGGTAGGTTCAATACCCTAGGTTCATGTTACTTAATCCAACAAACCCTACAGATAATGTCCCTTTTGGCATCATGTGAAAGAAGGTGAAATATCACCCAAGGTATCTTTATGTGGATTGCAGGAACCAAGATTCTACAGCAGTGAGGGAAATGTGTGAAACATAATTTGTCATACCTACATGACCCTTTCGCGCACTAGATACTAGATAAGTTGAACTCAATACTTTATTATATATGCATATAAGTTTATACACATGTTGGTTAGTGGTTAAGAATACAATTATGGCTACTACACATTAGATTATCAAAAATATCAGTAGATATAAGAATTCATTCATATTGACGACAAGAATTAACATAGTACATACAATAATAATCATCCAAAAACACAATTATACATAGAGTTACTGTGGTTCACCCTTGTCCGGGATACATCCACAAAATTATTGGCTTCTTTATTATAATCAAGTATATTGATTGTGATTTTTGATACAATGTAGGCATGGCATACAATGTGATGCAGACCCCCGACCCTCGGGCCAAGATCCGTACAGGATCATTCTAAATTCTCCTTGAGCCGAAGTGGCTCTCTTGGATTCCTATTGGAACCTCTCAAATCCGATCCATAGGTCCTTCTGAAACCCCACCTGTGCGAACAAGCATTAGGCATGAGCTTCACCCTCACACGACCACAACTAGGCCTTGGCGCAAGTGCCTTTTGCAACTCACAACTTGTGAGTTCGCGGGTCGAAGACCCTCGACTCCTCTTTTCCAAACTCCCGATACCCGAGATGACAATACGGGTATACCTCCCTTATCCTTAGCGCCTCTTCAAGCAATCGCCAGCTAGAGCATAACTCTAGTGCCTCTCACAACTCACAACTTTGTGGGTTGAAGTGTTGATTCCTCCTTCTCCTCCTTTGCGAATCCGCAACTCACGATAAGTCAACGATGGGTTGGCCCTTTCCAAATGACACGTGTCCACCACCTGTCACCACTTCTACCTTTCTCCAGGCATTTTATTGTCACACCCCCTGTCAACCACACGGTTCCCACAAAGAAAACATGCCATGCGTTGCACGAGCCCTCGCAACTCGCAAACTCGTGACTTCTACAGTCCAAAAGAGTTTCTTCCAAACCCCGAACTCCCGAGACGCGATACCTGTTGGAAGTTCTGATCTGATGGTCCTCCCTTAACTCGGATCCAACGGTCTGTATTTTCTTCCCTATTCCTTGCAACTTGGAACTTCATGAAAATATCAAGATTTTGGTTTGCCCTCCAGACTCACGAACCTTGAGTTCGAGATATGACCCAACGCTTACGCAAAACACGATCAACGGTTCATGTTGATCCTGGATCCTAAGGTGTTGGGTTCCTCCGACCTTTAACCACCTTGCAACTCTATCAAATCCAATGACTCTCATAACTTTTCACTTCCTTCACGAAGACTTCCCACCATCCATACGACTCCATTGGATCCTACGGTCCTCATGACTTCGTGAGCTCTCCACGGAGAACTCTGACCGCTCGATTCACGCTTCAATGGCTTCTGCCCAAACGACTAAATGTTCTCCTTTTGAACTTAAATTTTATATGAAGGCTTCAATCCCTGTCTCCCTTTGAACTCTTCAAAGGTACTAACCCTCTTGAGCTTTCACTTCCAAACCCAAGACTTCCAAAAGGAATTCTTCTCGCACTCCTTGTGACAATATTTCAAATAAACTCTGGTTATTTGAGTCCTCAACTCTGTGCACTCTTTTCAATAGCAGTCCTTCCACCATCACCTTAGTTAATAACTTCTAAGGATTCAACTAGCCTGCGCACACCTTGCACAGCTCTGTGCTTCGCCTGCACTTCAAATGAAATGAGAACAACGTTATCTCTCCTGAGCTTTCTGAGATAAAACTCAGACCCTTGTCAAAGCACAACTTGTGGACGTCCACTGGACTCTTTGCAGGATCTCTCAGGAAGAGAAACAATTGAACCTCATTCTACCCCTCTTGCAGACTTCATACATTCAACATGAAATCATACATCCCACACAACATTGACACAAATGCATAACAGAGAAATAAAACAATTGTAAACATACCATTTAACAAAGGTAAACAGTAAACATTATAACACCATGAAGGTTGAGTCAAAGCTTCATATATTAACTCAATTGCTCCTGTACATGGGTTCTTCTCTACAACTCTCTGCTACAACTCTCCAGCTTATGAATTCTGAATGATAATCAAAAGTTACAATGATACAAGGGTGAGGGTGTCTATATTCATTTTACCTCCTATGCTCTAAAACTGTCTAATCTAACATTCATATCTACCTACTTTTACATTAACAAACTTAAATGTCTTAATACAATTGACATATGGGAGCAATTTCCCCAGATCTATTCATATCTCCAAAATGTAAATCCAGGTACATTTCTCTTAACTATTACATTGATGCTTTTGGTTTCAAAATTCAAAATGGTCTTCATAAAAACGTGCCCCTTTTCTTCATCTGCACATCCAGTTGTTTCTTTGGCTAGGCGCATTCTTTTGGCTTTGTTTGATTCTCCTACATCATACTCCCTCACTTGAAAATTTTCATGAACTCCTGTTCATGAGATCTTGCATGGTCTGTCCATGCTTTTGAATTTCTGCTTCATCTTCCCAACTAGCATCTTCAATTGGATGTCCCTTCCACTTGACCAAGTATTCAAAATACTCCTTTCTCCTGGTCTTTCTGCTAATCCTCTTTTCAATTATTCTTTCCATCTGTGGCTTTTTAGCTACAGGCATTTGTTTTCTCCATTGAACTTCTTCTTGCTCATTTTTTCCTCCAGCTTCCTCAGCTCTGTAAGGGTACAAATATGCAACATTGAATATCAGTGAGATTTCGACCCCATCGGGTAATTCAATCTCATATGTGTTTGCCCCAAATTTCCTTATGACCTTGCATGGTCCAATATTTTTCGTCTTCACTTTATTATACATTCCCCTTGGGAACCTTTCCTTCCTTAGATGTGCAAGAACCAAATCACCAACTTCAAATTGAAGTTCTTGCCTGTGTTGATCTGCTCTCTATTTGTATTCTTGACTCGAACTCTGCAATCGCTCCTTGATTCAGCTGTGAATCTCCTTCATTCCTTTTGCAAAGTCCTCTGCACTAGCACTCCTGAATTCATTCCATTCTGAATCTTTCAATTCAGAAACTCCTCTTTGCTGCATTCCATATACAATCTAGAATGGACTCTGCCCTATGCTTCTGTTAAGTGAATCATTATAAGAAAATTCTACCTGTGGTAGAATGTGATCCCACTGACTGTGGTGTTCATTCACTAAGCTCCTCAACAAATCTCCCAAGCTTTTGTTCACGACTTCTGTCTGTCCATCCGTCTGAGGATGATATGTTGAGCTAAAAGACAAACTTGTCCCCAGCTTTTTCCATAAGGTCCTCCAGAAATGTCCTACAAACTTGGTATCCCGATCATACACGATACTCTTTAGCAAGCCATGAAGTCTGATGACCTCCTTGAAAAACAGGTTCGCAATATGAGTTGTGTCACTGGTTTTTTGGAATGGTATGAAATATGCCATCTTTGAAAATTTGTCGACTATCACAAAGATTGAATCACATCCTCTTTGTGTCCTTGGCAATCCCAATATGAAATCCATGCTCACGACGTCCCACGACCTTTCTGGTATGGGTAATGGTTGATATAACCCTGTGTTCTGCCTTTTCCCTTTTGCGTGCTGACACATCCTGCATCTGTCCAGAAATTTCTTAACATCTGTCCTCATCCCTGGCTAAAAATATGAGCCATTCAACTTTGAGAACGTCTTATCATGACCGAAGTGTCTGGCCAATCCTCCATTGTGTTTTTCCTTCAACAGGTTCTCCCTCATGGAGAATTTTGGAATACATAGCTGATTTTCCCGGAATAATAACCCATCCTAGATCATATACTCGGTCCATTGGCTTTTGTCCCTAAGAAATGTATTCTCAGATGCCTCATATGCCTCCTTAAAATCTTGGTCATCCCTATACATTTATTTGAGGTTATCAAAACCCAAAGTCTTGACTCTGAATTCCTGCATAAGAAAACATTTCCTGCTCAAAGCATCAACAACTTTGTTAGCAGTTCCAGAAATATGCTTAGTCACAAAAGTAAAATTCTGCATGAATTCAACCCATTTAACATGTTTTTGGTTCAACTTCTCCTGTTGAGTCACTAATTGTAAAGTATGATTATCACTGTACAAAACAAACTCTTTAGGAACCAAATAATGTCTCCATTTCTTCAATGCTTGTATGACTGCATAGAATTCTTTGTCATATGTTGAGTACTTGATCTTCGCTTCATTCATTTTTTCACTGAAGTATGCGATCGGCCTGTCATCTTGGCTCAAGACCGCTCTAATTGCAAATCCACTCGCGCCACACCTGACCTGGAATGTCTTGCTAAAATCCGGCAAAACCAGAATTGGTTGCTTCGTGATCTTCTTCTTCAGTAGGTTGAAGCTCTTCTTTGCTTCTTCTGTCCAGTGAAAATATTTGTGTCTTTTCTTCACCATATCCACCACTATTGCGTTAATTCCACTGAATTTTTGGATGAATTTCCTGTAGAAACTTGCCAAACCATGGAAGCTTCGAAATTCAAACACACTCTTCGGCGATGGCTAATTATTAATTGCATCTACCTTTTCTAGATCCATCTTCAACTCATTTGCAGAGATAACAAAACCCAAATAAATGAGTTATGTCCTCATAAATGACGATTTCTTCATATTGATCATCAATTTCTCTTGTTGTAATCTCCTCATTACTGCAACTAAATGCTTCAAGTGTTTTGCTTCTGTTTTGCTGAAAATTAATATATCATCAAGACATACAATGATGAATTTCCCAATGAAATCTTTTAGGACTTCGTTCATCAACCTCATGAAAGTATTGGGTTCATTCTTTAAACCAAATGGCATGACAATCCATTCATATATCCCCTCATTCATCTTGAATGATGTCTTCCATTCATCACCTTCTCTCATGTGAATTTGATGATACTTGCTTTTCAAATCAATCTTTGAAAAAAATGTTGCTCCACTCAAGCAATCCATCAAGTCGTCCATCCTTGGCAATGGAAATATGTATCTGATGGTAATCTTATTGATCTCCCTTGAGTCTGTACACTTTCTCCAGCCTCCATCTTTCTTTGGGCTGAGCACTGTCGGAACAGTGCATGGACTCAAGCTTTCTCGAAACAATCCTTTGTCCATTAAGTCCTGGACCTGTCTCTTAACTTCTTCATTTTCTTGTGGCGTCAACCGATATGCTGCTTTGTTTGGAAAATTGGCTCCAGGTATAATATCGATATGATGACTTATACTCCTGATAGGTGGCAACGAACAAGGTAGTTCGTCCACTACTATATCAACAAACTCTTCCAGCAACTCCTAGATTTCTTTTGGTAAATCATCTATCCTTGTACTGGTCAAAACAATTTTGGGCTTCCTGACGACAATAAATTGTGTATCTTCCTTCTTCTTAACCTAATTAAGAAGTTCCTTCCCACTCATGAGAAGTACAGTGTTGTTCATCTCTGTTTTCACTTCTTGGTTTTTAATCGACAACAACATGTGCGTCGTCCCATTCTTCTCCAGGGTGTAAGTGTTCTTCCTCCCATCATGAACTACGTTTATGTCATATTTCCATGGTCTACCTAGCAATAGATGACAAACATCCATGGGAATGACATCACATAATATTTCATCTTTATATCCTCCTATTTTAAATTCAACTAAACACTGTTTAGTGACATTTACCTTATGTCCTTTTTGTAGCCACGAAACTCGGTATGGGCTTGGATGTACAACATTTTCCAGATCCAACTTTTCTACCATCTCTATAGATATGAGATTGTTTGTGCTACCGCTGTCCACTATGACCTTGCATACCCTATCTTTAGTTTTGCAAGTAGTCTGAAACAAACTATTCCTTTGGGCTGGGTTCTCTGCCTCCTTCTCTAGCTTCAAGAGTACTTTTTTCATCATCAAGGATCTTTGGCCGTCAGCTTCTTCTGCCTCAACATTCCATCCTTGAGCTTCGGCAATGTGAGTTTCCCCACCATCTTTCTTCTTATATGGACACTCATAGGATTTCTGTATGATTTTTCCACAGACAAAGCATTTTACTTCATCGCCTATGCCTTTTCCCCTTCTCCTGGCTCGAGGAAAAGTATTTTTATCAGTATACTACCCTCTCTGTGAGCTTCCTCCTCTCTCATGTTGAGTTTGATGTTTCTTCCCTTCTTCTTTAGATTTCTGAGTTCTATCTTGGGAAATTGTTTTGCCTCTGGCTTGACTTCTACCTTGGCCTCTTTGACCTTGCTTCCGGCTCAGCCTTTCTTTGGCTTTCAGAGCTATATGATAATCATATTCCACATTTAAAATGGTCATCATGCTCATCTAATATTGAATGTCATACCGCAGACCATTCATTTATCTGGCAACTTTTTCATCATCGCTTTCCCAATGACCTGCTCTGATGTTTATCTTGTAGAATTCTTCAGTGTATTCCTTCACTGACATCAACTTCTGTCTCAAATTCTACATCCTCCGAAACAAAGTGATTTGATAATCCCTGGGTATAAATTTGGCTTTCATATTTGCAACCATTCTATCCCAGCTTTTGATTTTCTACTTGCCTTTGCAGCGTCTGTCAGCCTGCAGTTCATCCCACCATAGTGATGCATGCCCTTTAAGTCTAGTGATGGAATGTTTTACTTTCTTGTCTTCCTCGACATCCTCATAGTCGAAGTATTTTTCTATAGCTCTAATCCAGTCTAGATGCTCTTCAACATTTAGGTTTCCATCATACACTGGAATGTCCATTTTTTCTCTGGCACGTATCCTTGCAACAACCCTGAATAGGCATTAGTCTGCAACATCTTCGACTGCGACTTCTTCTCCTTCATTTCCATCTTCATTTTCACTTTCAGCCTCACTGATATCCACAACGTCAACTGTGTGCCTCTGTGTTGCCTCCATAGCATCAATCCTAGCACGTAATTCGTGCATTTCTCTTTACACTGTTGGATCAGGCATTGGCCTATCTCTTCTTCTCGACGACATGGCTGAGAAATTTTTTCTCCCTTCTCCCTGCTATAGAAAGAAAGGAATTTGTTCTATGCTCTAAACCAAATGATGTGTATCAGAGTACTATTCTTCCTCCTTCTTCCTCCATCTACAATATACAAACAGAGTCAAGCTCTAATACCAAAATGATGCAGACCCTCGACCCTCGAGCCAAGATCCACACAGGATCGTTCTAAATTCTCCTTGAGTCGAAGCAGCTCTCTCAGATTCCTATTGGAAACTCTCAAATCCAATCCACAGGTCCTTCCGAAACCCCACCTGTGCAAACAAGCACTAGGAACAAGCTTCACCCTCATGCGACCACAACTGGGCCTTGGCACAAGCACCTTTCGCAACTTGCAACTCGTGATTTCGCGGGTCTAAGACCCTCAACTCCTCTTTTCCAAACTCCCGATACCCGAGATGACAATACAGGTATACCTCCCTTATCCTTAGCAATTCTTCAAGCGACCACCGTCTAGAGCCTAACTCTAGCGCCTCTCGCAACTCACAACTCTAGGAAATGTTGCTTCAAAGGCCTCGAGCTTAAATCGAATTGCCTCGACTTGTTGCATCACCTAAGCCTCCTACTCGGTGAGCTCCTAGATTGTCCACTCTGTAACAGGCCCTTCAAAGTGTTGTTCTACTGATACAACCACTTGGTCCAATTGTGAGCCCTATCGATCAATCTCTTTGAACATCTGGAAGGATTCCTCCTACATAGGTTGTAGCTTCTACATGAATTCAATTACCTTGCCTTGGAGGGCAGTGATCTGTTGTTGCATTGCGCACTGCTCCTGGGATATCTGTTGATATTATGGTAGCTACGGGAGGTATTTACCTCTACGTGTAAACCTGACGAGAATATAATATTTCGAGAAGTAAGAAGAAACCCTAATTGATTGGTTAATAACCCTAGAAGGCAAGTTGACTCAAAGGAATCACTTGTATTAGGTTATTAGTCTTCAAGAGAAGAAGTCGACTAAAGGAAATAATATAAACTAAAGAATTAGTACCTAGAATGAGAAGTTGGCCCAAGTAGTATGCCAGATTTAGTATAAATATAGGAGGCCAGTGTTCATTCTAGCAGGCATTCTCATCATTGCAGAGCACACTTGTACTCACTGCAGTTGGGAAGTTTTCTGCACAAGTTTGGAAGAGAGTTGTCGTTGCAGCTGCTGCAACTAACAATTTTTGTTTTGGCTTTGACTATCTCTTGTTTATGGTTTGGACTATCTGATCAGCTCTTGTTGAGTGCGCTATCCTTGGATAAATGTGTGCTACCCTTTGTTTAGCTATCTAGCCTAGGGTTTGCTTCTAGAGTGATTCTCTGTTAAGGTTAAGGTGCTCGTAGGGTGGCTTTGGCCTATGGTTGAGTGACAATAGTGAAATTGTCTATGATAAAACAAGAACATCCATCATATTCTAACAGGTTATGGGCCCACACCTCCTTCATTCAATCTAACCACTGGAAGGGAGCATAGCCATAAGGATATTAAGCTCATTGAAGAACAGTCGCTAGGGTTTCTAGCAGGAGAAGTCACCAAAGCATTACTACTAGGGTTACTAGCAAGTGCAGTTGTAGAAATCCTAACCCTCTCATTGAGGAACCTTAAGTGAAGGTATTGACCTAATTTTTTGATAGACCAATGCACCCTAGCCTAGCGCATCTCTGTGTACTCTCAGCAAACCAAGACGTCGAGTTTGAGTTTTTGGTCAAATCTAGGGTTGACCAAGTCAAAGCAGCCATGACTTACTCTATGAAGTCAGAAAACAAGTTAGATTGAGCTTCTAACTTTAGAGCGTGGAAGAAAAGGATTGACCTCATCCTTGCCAATAATAAAGTGTTGGATATCGTGAAAGGAAAGATTGTGGAACCAGAGTTTGAAGAAGTAAAAGAAAAGGAACCGTAGAACATTGCAATTATGGAGAAGTTCAAAGATGGTGATATAAATTCCATGAATATCATAGTGGCTCTATAAAATACCACTTGATACCCTACATATCCCATATTGACTCGATGCCCTAACAAACCTCTTCTCAGTCAGAAACATTGGACAAGTAATGAGTCTAACGAATGAGCTCTGTGACATGAAGATGAATGATGATGATAGCATAACATCATATTTTGTGAAAATATCTCAGTTAAGAGATCAAATACAAGCTATTGAAGAGATCATTTTAGAGAATAAATTGGTAAACACAGTACTCAATGGTCTTCCCAAGACGTGAGATGTATTTTCCGTAAGCATGAACACAAGGAAGGAGTATCCTACATTTGAAGAAATTTGGACTTGTTGTGCTCAAGAAGAATCAAGGATTAGTGAAAAAGAGAAACCCCAAAAGAAGTACGATGATCAAGCCTTCATAACAAGGTTCAAGGAACTCAGGAACAAAAAGAAGTTTGGCTCCAGGAATAGAACAAATGAAGAGAAAGATATGTCAAAGATACAATGCTTCAATTGTCAAAAGTATGGTCACTATAAGAATCATTGTCCTGAGTTAAAGAAAAGGAAGGAAACACATGAAGCATCTGTTGCTAAAGAAAGGGAACCCTCAAATAAATCCAAGTAGGACAAAATAGACTTCTTCTTCTAAGACAAGGTAACAATACTCTTCATCGTTCTTGTACATACCATGTTTTCAGTACATATCTTACATATCTATTTCTTAGAAGATAATACGTTCAAAGAGAAATTATACTTATGGAAGAAAAACAAGATAAGGAATATGAATATAGGAAAACTGCAAGATAAGCCGAAATTAGAAAGAAACCTAGAAGAAGTAAAGACGGAAAGAAGTCAGCAATCAAGAGGAAATTGGAAAAACATTTGTAACACTTTGCAGAAGGAAATAAGGATGCAGACGGAAGTGTGGAATCTACTAGATGGAGGGAGTTGATTATATATTACCAAAAGAAGAGCATGCATTCATACATGAAGCATGGATTAGGAGGGAGTTAATCCTATGATCCATTGAATATGATAAAGTATATATCCATGGTAGCAACCATGAAAAGCAGTACGTGTTCAGTTTGACTTTAGAAGAAGTCTTCCTCGAAAAGAAGCCTTAAATTATCCCTGGTCCTACGATGAAAGGAAGAATTTGGAATCTTCAGAGCATGGAATCTATAGAAAAATCCATGGACCCAAGATCTAAAGAGATACATGAAGAAGAACATGAAGATTCTAAGAAAGAAAGAGAATCCAGAACAACCAGTCATTGTATCAAGAATCACAAGATTACCAGCCTGATATGAACTCACCAAATGCAATCAAGCAGAGCTACTGAATTTTTTTATGAAGAATGGTGTATGAAAGACTTATGAATGTAAGAATTTCAAGATCCAGAGCTAGAGGTTATCCCATATGGAGGAAGAAGACTATGATGATTGCTTGTTCGAGTACACTAGATATATCTCTACATGAGTCATTATATCGTCCACAATATCCATAGGTTGGAATTGACATCATATGAATGCAAAGACTGTTCTCCAGAATAATTGAAAAAAGAGTGTATGTAGAGAAACCTCAATGCTTTGAGTTATAACAAAAAGAGACACTTGTATGCATATAGAAGAAGACAACTTGGTGGAGAACCTTCAATGCACAGTAGAATCGTGGTGAAGACTTTCTTTAATAGAGATATTATATCAGAATGATTACTCAGAAGATTAGGATGATGGATTGCCAATCCATGACAAAGATCTCATGATGACAGAAGAAGTGCCACATCGATATGTTCCAGTTTGAGCCTTGTCATGATGTTATAAGCTAATGGGGAACAAAAGATGAATCCAATAATGACACACTATATTGATTAGAGCTAAATGAATCCTTAAGAGAAAACCAGTGTTCCAAAAATACCAAAGTACTTTGAGATCAATCATTAAATTCTCCATGATGAAGTCTAGAGAAGAGAAGTGGTTCTCCAATATATATATATATATCCACAAATGAGAAGATAAGTAGACATTTTGGTAAAGCCTCTATCCAAGATAAAAGAGTTTGCGTACTCAAGATGGAGCTCGTGGAGATGACTTTCCTATTGAAAAAGGAAGAGATGAATCCCAGGTTCAGAGGGAGCACTGATGTGTTATTGATTTATGGACAATCATTTTTCAGTTCGAAAAATGGTCCAGGATGATTAGTCCCTTTCCAATTCGGAAAGTGGTTTGAGATTTCTAATGGATAGGCATTTTCCAGTTCAGAAAATGGTCTAAATTGAACGATCATTTTCGTAATGAAAATGGTTCGATGGATTGTTGATGTACCATAGACAACGATTTCCCATTGTGGTTAACATGGGGAATGGTCTAGGGAAGTCTCTCTTTTTTAGGTTTACTCAAGAATACTGGCCTGCCTTTCTGAACAATCATTCTTTCGAAGCTCACAACTATGAGCAGTTTCAAAGAATGGTCTGTTTTGGAGGTTGGTGCAGGACAATCATTTCCTTAGGAAATGGCCCGGACAGTCATTCCTTACGGAAGATTCATTCTCTCTAGGTTGCACTTTGTTTAGTGTTGGAGGAATGGCCCAGGGTGGGGAATGGTCCAGGTTCAACAATCAGGGACAAGCATTCCCTAGGGGAGACTCATTCCCTCCAGATTGCACTTTGTTTAGTTCTGGAGGAATGGTCCAGGGTGGGGAATGGTCCAAGATTATAAATGAAGACAGTTATTATTCCTTGCTTGAGAAGAATAGTCCAGATAGCTCATCATTGATGTTTGACCTTCTGAGGGCATATTCTCTTCCAGATCTCATAGATGTGAGTGGAAGAAGGGCCTAGATGATTCACTTTATATCATAACATTGTTTATGTTTAGGTTGATATTAGATGATTGTTATGAATATTGTATGTCTCTAGATAGTAGATGTATACTACTGTGGTGGATGTGTTCCACTGTTTGTGACTATATGTCATTGATCAAGTACCTGTGTGCTACTTGGTGTGGTAGTGTACCACTAGATTGTACTTGTGTACTACTATGGATAGACACAGTTGTGTTCTATTGAATGATATTGTTCTGATTTCCTTGAAGACTATCAACAATGTTGGAAATGATTATCAACTAGATGGATGATCAATGGAAAAAAAAATCCCATACGAAAAATGGTTCAGGACATTTATTCTTCTAGGACATATGTTTGGATTAGAAGAATGGCTCTTGTGTCACTCTGTGGAGTGAGTGACTTATCCAACATCATGTCTAATTACTTAGATGGAGTATGGTTTTGAGAGATGACGCATCTGATGACATTGATGGTGATGATGGTGCTCATGATCTAGTCATGAGATAGTCTATATGACTATGTTGACGCTACCGAGTAAATGGTATGTTTTTTCTCAAGACCATTACCTTCAATACCTCCCTAGCTAGGAGGGAGTGTTGATATTATGGTAGCTGCAGGAGGTACTTACCTCTACGTGTAAACATTATGAGAATAGAATATTTGGGGAAGCAAGAAGAAACCCTAATTGATTGGTTAATAACCCTAGAAGACAAGTCGGCTCAAGGGAATGACTTGTATTAGGTTATTAGTCTCCAAGACAAGAAGTCAGCTAAACAAATTAATGTAAACTAAAGAATTAGTACCCAGAATGAGAAGTCAGCCCAAGAAGTCTGCCAGATTTAGTATAAATATAGGAGGACAGTCTTCATTCTAGCAGGCATTGTCAAAATTCTATAGCACACTTGTGCGCACTGCAGTTGGGAAGTTTTGTGTGCAAGTTTGGAGGAGAGTTGTCATTGCAGCTGTTGCAGCTAGTAGTTTTTGTTTTGGCTTGGACTATCTCTTGGTTATGGTTTGAAGTATCTGATCAACTCTTGTTTGGTGTGCTATCCTTGGAGAAAGGTGCGCTACCCTTTGTTTCACTATCTAGCCTAGGTTTTTCTTCCGGAGTGATTCTCTGTCAAGGTTAAGGTCCTCGAAGGGTGGCTTTGGCCTATTGTTGGGTGAAAATAGTGATATTGTCTATGGTAAAATGAGAATTTCCATCATATTTTAACAATCTCTTCATTCTTTCGATTGCGGTGAGGAGCTTCATCCGTGCCTGTACTAACAATGCCCGTTGTTGCACCTCCTGTAACTACGCTTCCAACTTCCTTAGCTCTGGATCCTCTGCGAGGCGTTCATATGTCCGTGTGCTTCTTCACTCAATTTTTTTCATTCTGAGGTGAGGGCTCTGATTCTTACAATTGTGTTCTTATCGATCTCCTCCCTATGTTCACGCACCTCCTTCAGGGTACTCGGTACTACTTGGGCCTCCACTTCTGTTATCCTCACTTGAAGCTATTGGATAGTCTCAGTGAGTTTCATTGCTTGAGCCTCGACTGAATCCTGTTCCTCCTGTGTCAATCCTGGCATAGAACGACATGCTTTACTCACTACCTCTTTGACTGCGTCCCGTTATGTGAGAAACTTCTCCTTTTCTTTTTGTAGTTAGGATTTTTCCTCTTGGAGCATCGTTTGAAACTCTTCTCTCTCACTTTCAGAAGAATTTAGGTTGTACCATGCTACTCGTAATTGTTTTAAGGCTTCATCTTTATCTTGTTTCAAGGATTTTGTAGCCTTCTTCTTCTCTTCCTTTATTTTCTTAAGTTGAGCTTCTATCACATCTGCAAGTCTTCTCAATTGGGCTTGTTCATCCCCCAATTCTGTAATGGAGAGGAAGGTGTAGTAGGTACTGCACAGAACAAACGAATAACTTCATGTACTTTATTTAGTTCCTTATCAATCCTTACATATAGATCTTCTTGATTCACTCTATATCTCTGCAAGATGTCCTCAAAAACGTCCTCCATAGCTCCGCATACCAAACTTATATCATCCTTTGTGAGTGTTGCTTCTAACTATGGATTATTAGCGCACGTCTTCTTCCTTGTTGAGGGTTTCTTTGGAGAAATATTCCTCTTCTGTGGTTTTAATCTTCCAGTAGGGGGGTCTTCTAGTGGTGTAGCCTCACCTCCTCCTTTCTCATCCCATCCTCCTTGTCCATCTTCTTCATCTTCTTTATTATTCATCTATCTCTTACATTCAACGAATCATGTGTACTAAGCCACAGATTCAAGCTTTGCCTAGGACATGGGATCTATGCACTGAACACCAGATCCTCCTTCCAAAATAGGTCAAGGCACAAAGCCAACTCTCTATCAATCATAGAGCCTTACAAATAGACATTCCCTTGAATAAATCCATTCTAAATACTCACATTCTAGGCCTAATCATGGTTAAACCCGATGGGCCGACATCCCATAACCCATTACAAAAAACCTAAAGAACCCCTTACTGGATCTGCATAGCCCGCAAAATAAGTGAGATCCGTGATCTCAACTCCGCCTGGGTGCTCCATCTTCAACCAGCCTGTCAAAGTCCAAAAGTGGTCCAAGCCTGACCAAGGTTTTCTCAAAACTTGGTCAAGGGCCAACATGTTAAGAACTGGGGAGAAATGAACAATGGGGTTCCCTCCACATCCTCTCCATTTCCTGGTGGTGGCCTCCATAAGATCATTCCAAGGAGGAGGACTATCTAACTGTAATAAAAATTCTCAATTAAGTTCGAGGAATCCAAAATGTCATTCAAAAATTCATTGATCAAGTACTGAGCCCAGGCCATTTGGACTTCTCCAGCATAACTTTTAGTAGTGAGGATGACACCAAGGGGTAATTTATCCTTCTAGAACTTATGTATGAGAGTGTAGGACGATAATTGTGTTTCAAACCTCACTGATGGATCATTAATCTCAGGGATTACAACCCCATGCTTCCCTTTGCATGTCCCAAACTAGGTGTAAACTTCCTCTTGGGATACATATTTTTCTGTAATGGTGACAACTATATATTCATCAGATGTGGGAATACCTAAGACACGATGAATTTTAGCATGTTCTATTGGGTATGGATGTTCCAACCATAGATAACATCCATGCAATATGGTAAGGAGGAATCTAACATACACTTGGACTGGCCAGGCTCGACCAAAATGGGGATAATTGAGCAATGTAAGAATACTAGACTTCTGTAGGGGACTCATTGATCTAAAAATGAAGAAGACTTGTATTCTTGAAAATATTTGCAATTTAAAATTTTATGTGTTAAAATGCAAATGGATGAACTTTGCAACACTACTTTAATAGGATTTACTCATTCAAGATGCATATAAACAATAGCATAATCAGTGAACAGAAAACACATAACATAGCAAATGATAAAGGAGTTCACCCCTCTCTTGGGCTACATCTCCTGGTCTAGCTTCCAATGGATCATTTGTATTATTTGCTCAAACTGCTCAAAAATGTGCGTTGCAATGCTCAAAATGTCAAATAGACTGCTCTAATGGCTTCAAAATGTCCAAAAACCCCTAGCTAGGCCTTTTTGGCCAAAAATTGAAGAAGATAGGCTTCCTAGAAGTCCCCCCTTCAAGCTTGTTGTCTCTGCATCTACAAAATGCACCCTTGTTGGCTCAACCTAGCCCACACACATATTTAAGCGTAAAAACGTGGCACCGGGTGCAACCACACGAACCGTACAAACTGTAGGACGGTTATGGGTGCACTTAGCCTCTAAACATCAAGGGCAAGGTCATGTGACCCATGTGATTGTGCATTTAAAAGTAAGGGCCATAATCGTTTGAACCGAATCCAAACCAAACGCATACCCACGCATGCATCAATGGTCATATGGAAACAAATATGTGATCGCGGGCTATATTAAAAGGGCTATGTGAAAACATATATGCATGCCCGTGGTCATATTACAACACAATACAGTCGGGGTTTAGTTTTAAATGTGCGCGCAAATGTTTTAAACCGTGGCCATATTACAATATAACATAACCACAGGCTGGGGCTAGGCCCCAGCCCGACCCCCTGCCCAAACATACAATATTTGAATTCAAATAAAATCCACACTATATAGTGTTAAGAAACACTATGGTGGGGTGTTGGTTGGTGGTATTTTCCAAATCTTTGCACGTGGGTGGAGGTCACGGGGTCGAATCCTGTGGACTCCAAATAAATTTTAAACCAATAAAAAGGGGACATGTGGCGGCCATTGATTGGGCCATGTGTCACCATTCCATTCACTACAAACAAGCCATGTCACCTGCCAACTATGCAAATTGTTTCCTGCCATGTGTCATATGGCCTGCCACGTCAGCGTCCGTACAGACTGTATGGACTGTACAATCAACACCCCTTTTTTTGCCTGTTTGTCATTTTGAACAGAACGTGATATCTCTCGCTCCTAACCTCCGTTTGAACCCAAACGAGTTGCGTTGGGTTCGTAACAATGAGACCTACACTCTCGTTCAATTTGAAACAATTCTGAGCACTTTGAATTTTTGAGAAAAATTTGATCCCCTGATCACACCTCCCCATTGGAAAGCTTTTGGAGCTCCAAAAGACTATTTTCAGTCTATCTGAAGATGAGCGTATAGTTCCCTCACCTTTCCAACCTCAATCCACTTGGCTTTTCTTGGATTTGTACGTTTAATACCAACTCGAAGATACTCCACATTTCCTTGTTTTGAAGTTCACATTCTCCTGTCAAGGATGGTGTCTTCATGCAGCTCTGTAAGATATTCTGGGGAAAAATCATCTATAGAAGGAATCTGAAGATGCTCTCCTTGATCATCAATCAAAGGAGGCTCATGCAATTTCAAATTATCAACATTAACAACTGCATACATTTGCATATAAGGAGGCAAATCTAAACGAAAGGCATTGTTACCAATCTTGTCGATAATTTTGAAAGGACCATATCGAATTGGTTTCAATTTTTTACCTTCTCCTTTAAGCCTCTCCTTACTGATGTAAATCCAAACTTCATCTCCAACTTGAAAACTGCGATCAAGACGATGCTTGTCATGTCTCATGTTGTACTTGGCTTGACTCTTTTCCAATTTCTCTTGCACCATTTGATGTATCGACTGAATTTTTTCAATGAACTTTTCTGCCCTATCATGTCATATTGACCATCAATAGAAATATCCTTCCCAAAGATAAAATCTAAAGGAGATTTTGGCAAATAGCCAAAACATGCTTCAAATGGCGACGTTTGAGTTGAAGAGTGCTTAGCTCGATTATAAGCATGCTGAATGTAGTGTAAATGCTTATCCCAAAGTTTAGGATGCTTGCTGCAATAAGCACGAAGAAGATGCATCACTGTTTGATTTACCACTTCTATATAACCATCTGTTTGCAGATGAAAAGTTGTGCTCTTTTTCATTTTGGTGTCCATGAGTGCCCATAAACTCGACCAAAAACTTCCAACAAATCGAGAATCCCCATTAGAAATAATGGATTTAGGCAATCCAAAATGTACCCAAACATTTTGAAAGAACATTTGTGTCATTTTTTGAGCTGTAACATGCTTCGTACAAGGCATCAAAATACACATTTTGATAAATCGATCAACCACAACATAAAGATAATCATGATTTTGTCTAGACATAGGTAGACCTCCTACAAAGTCCATGGAAATACTTTAGCAAGGACGATAACGAATCGGAAGTGGAGTATACAAACCCAACTTTAGATTGCTAGGTTCACCTGTGGCACATAACGAACATCCTCGAACATATCTTGAAACAGTTTCATTCATTTTAGGCCAGTAGCAGTATCTTTGCAAATTAGCCACTGTCTTGCCTACACCAAAATGACCAGCAATAAGAGAAGAATGGGCTTCTCTTATAATGTTGATTCTTTCCCCTTGTGGAATACATAGCTTGCCAATATGATACAAAAGATTATCATGCACATGGTAATCCAATTCCTCAACATGGTTAAAATGACACAAAGTTTGATATACTTCTTTAAAATCAGTATCCAAAGCATATTGCTCAACATAAATTTCATGCATGATAGGACTATGCTTAAAAATAACTGAAGGACTAATAATAGGCCTTGAAAGCATATCAACAACTTTGTTATAAATGCCCTTATTATACCCGATGACCAAGTGGAACTGTTGAAGAAAACCCATCCATCTGAAGTGCCTAGCTTGTTGTAACTTTGTTTGTGATTGTAAGTATTGTAGTGGTTGATGGTCGATGTGAACAATGGTTTCTTTTCCCAACAAATAATGTTTCCATTTTTTTACACTTTGTACCAATGCATAC